>OZ030009.1:70027613-70090113 GCA_964023405.1 Apodemus agrarius | reverse complement strand
AATGGCTTGTCAAGACAAAACTGTCCCTGTTCTTGCCAAAATAATAAAAATGACGCTCCACGTCGCATGACAATCAGCACTTCCTCGTGGTGGGACAGCCGGAGCTTTCTGTAACTCATCTATTTTATAGAAAAAAAAAATGCTAACCGGCCATCCAGTCTCAGTGTGCAGAATCAGGCTGCCACCCTCAAATCTCTCTCCCCTTCTCAGAGCTAAGGCAGCATGTAAACTAGTCACTAATGACATGCAACCTTAACATATAAAGGAATGCTGAAGCTCAGGTTCCTAGTGCATTAAGGCACATAACTTAATATATGCAAATTATGCAGGAGCAGCAGGCTGGTCTCAGTCACAGAGGTGGGGCAGGCAATTGAGGGAATGTCATTTTTCTTGAGAACAAAGTGTAGGACTTGCTTTGCAACATCTGTTGGTCTGTGTGAAATGTTAACAGATGTCTTAAGTGGAAAAAAAAAAGGAGAAAGAACTAATAAAGGAAAACTCCTCTGAACAGATAATCCACCCAAATTTCCATACTCCTAAGGAAGAAGGTTGACAGCAGCCTTTTCCCCTCGTGAAGTCTGCCGCCCCCACTTTATTGTGCCATTTCTTTTCCGACACAAAGTTAAGGAGGAACAATTTTGATTCAATATAAAGAATAGGAAAAAGTAAAGCTAATAATAATTTCAATTTTAAAATTTTTCCACTTTTGTGTTTGCTTTGTAATTATATAGTTATGTTTATTGCTTTCCCTAAACTCGCAGATACAATTTGATGAAAGGACAGTAAAATATTTGTTTCCCTTAAAACATATAAACCCAAACATAATGAGTACACAAGCACATATATGTTCACGTTGTGGAGAAAAGAAAGGAAGCAACATTAAAAAGTATTTCTTAAGATCAAGCTCTCGATGGTTGATAATGTTGTTCATTTAAAATGTAAATAAGTAAAATAACCAAAAAAACATATAAATAAAAAATAATAAATAAAAGATCAAGATCTGAATTATCTTTTTGGTTTTGTTTGGTTGTTATGGGTTTTTTTGTTTGTGCTTTGTATCATTTTGTTTTTGAGACAGGTTTTTTCCACATAGCTCCGACTGTCCTGGAAGTTACTATATAGCCCAGCCTGGCCTCAACTCGAGCTTACAGAGATCTGCCTGCTTCTATGAATTATCTTCCTTAATGTAAAGATACTACTCATCATTACAATTAAGATTCGCCTAATATTTACACCTACATCTTTGCTTGCTAACTGATTTCCAATTTTTTTTTTCCATTGCTATCCCTGTAAGAGGCGGACAACCGTGTCTCGAGTGCCAATGTTCCCAAACAGTAACATGTGGTAACTGTGGATCCTCACATTTAAATTTTAAGGGACCAGGAAAAATTTTCTTATTTAGCAGTTGTTTATTTCTTGTTTCAGTTTATTCGGTGACTGAGCCAAGCATGTATGTAGCAGTCTTTAATTCAGGTTAAAAAGTTGACTCATGGGCAGGGGGTACATGGTGGTTCAAACTTTTTTTTTTCTATATTCTCTGTTTACATTCCAAATAATTTTCCCTTTCCCAGTTCCCCCCTCCCCATATGTCCCATAAGCCCTCTTCCCTCCACTCATTCCCCAATCTACCCCCTCCCACTTATCTGTCCTGGCAATCCCCTACAAGGTTGTATCAAGCCTTTCCAGGACCAGGGCCCTCTCCTTTCTTCTTCTTGGGAATGATTTGATATGTGGTTTGTGTTTTGGGTATTCAGAGCTTCTGGGCTAATATCCACTTATCAGTGTCTGCATTCCATGCCCGGCATGCAATAAGGACACATGCTCCACTATGTTCGTAGCAGCCTTATTTATAATAGCCAGAAGCTGGAAAGAACCCAGATGTCCCTCAGTGGAGGAATGGATACAGAAAATGTGGTATATTTACACAATGGACTACTACTCAGCAACTAAAAATACTGAATTCATGAAATTCTTATGCAAATGGTTAGAACTGGAAAATATCATACTGAGTGAGGTAACCCATTCACAAAAGAACACACATGGTTCAAACTTTTAATCCCAGCCCTTGGGAGGCAGAGGCAGGCAGATCTCTGTGAATCCCAAACCACTTTGATCTCTGTAGGGGGTTTCAAAGCAGATAGGAGTAAGATCTTGTCTTTAAAAATATATATGATTCATGCACGCCAACAACTAAATGTAACCAAATGCCATGTGTAACCGATCTGAGCTACATAGTCTACTACTCTTTCTATTAAAATCTTTATGGTAAGAATTTAGGTTTAGAGTCCATGAATTAGCTAATTCAACATTAGTTTAAAGGGTCTTTATGAAAAGGAGAAAAAAATCTAAATTCATATTGTCATCTTTGATTAGCATCTCAATCCCAATCCTTCTCCTCCAAGAGTCTGTGTTAGAATTCATTTGTTCCTTCATATTTATAATATTCATATACAGCTATATATAAATGCCAGATGGCTTTGACAACCTGAGTTGGGCATTTCAACACATAGTAGCTTCAGCCAAAACAGCCCGAAGATTTCAGGGAGCAAGACCATTGATCAGTTTTTAAGTTAAGTGTACCCATGCCTTCATTTTTAGTTAAGTTTTCTGCCAAACCATTATAGATAGACTAAATACTCAGATGTGAACTCACAGGAATACCAACCACATCAGTGCATGAGACATAAATAAATAATAGCTGCTATGCACTGAGAGAAGAAAATGGTGACCAATACTAACAGAGAAAACCTTATGCATTAAAAATATCTTTATGTGACTAGAAAAGGAACACAGACCCCCAAAAGAAGGTTCGGGCCACTTCAGAGAATGACATTAACATTCCCCTTAGGAAAATATTACCTAAAAGCTTTACCCAAAAGGACAGAAAATGCTCCAACTGACACTTGTCTAACTTGCCTGAGATGCTGTGTCTGACACCCTAGTCAGGGCTGAACACCGGAATGCACTTCAAGGAAACACTCAAAGGCTATAATCCATGGATGCTAAAGATAGGAAAACAGGACAGATGTGGTAGATCAGGTAGCTTACAAAATGCTAAGGAAATATGAATCCCTTGGAATCAAGATTCACATTTCAAAAAAGCATCTTCAGTCAGTACAAATCTTATGCCTACAAAAGATCAAACATTTTCCTATTTTGTTTTGATCTAAAAACTAAAAAAATGACTTTAATCTTTTTGTGTGTACAAGCAGTGACAAAAGCTGTCTTACTATCACAAGCTTCAGTTGATGTCCTGTGAGAAAATCTGAAAGAATCAGTGGTATCTTTCCTTAAATGACTATGAGGTTAAAAAGAAAAAGCAAAAGCAAAAGACAAAAATCCAACAGGCTGGGGCACGGAGGTGCACTGGGGAATTACTTTCATATGACCACGAAAGTTGTGGGATTGTAAAGAGAGTATTAATGCTTTATTTACTCCCTTCTAAAAACTGCAGCCTGAGATGCTGGCAACTCCACTAAAAATGTCATAGTAATAGTTTAAATTTCTGACAAGAAGGAAGATTGAGATTCACGTCTGCATAAGAAAACCCTGTTACAAGGCTCAATACACACACACACACACACACACACACACACACATACACACAGATACAAACACATATACATGTACTCACAGATACACATACATATATAAACACACAAAAGCACACATACATGCATAAACACATGCATACATACTAACAAACACATACATAAGCACATACACACATATACATACATGCATACATACACAAACATACACAAGCTACTTACTTATATACAAAAACATGCCTACACTCAATTCACACATAAGCCCACACAAACATACGTTTAAGTGAAAAACATTGATGTAAAGAAAATTTGTATGATTTCCAGATTGTTTTTCAAATTAAAAAAAAAAAATTGAAATGGGGGAGGGGGGCCTCTGGTGTAGGACCTCAGCTGAAAGCAAGCAGACAGGAAGCTTTTCACATACAAATGCACTGTCTGTCCATCAGCTGATGTCCTGGTTACGCTCATCTTAGGGAAACTCATCAGTCTGCGTGTGTGTGTGTGTGTGTGTGTGTGTGTGTGTGTGTGTGAGAGAGAGAGAGAGAGAGAGAGAGAGAGAGAGAGAGAGAGAGGGAGGGAGGGAGGGAGGGAGGGAGGGAGGGAGAGGGAGGGAGGGAGGGAGGGAGGGAGGGAGGGAGACATATGTATGCTACATTTCAATTCTCAAAGATTACTACCTTAACACATCCATTTTAAAAACAGTGTCAATTACAATAAATCTTCCCTAGAACTATGTGTAAAAAATGAAAAGGGGGGATGAAATAAAAGAAGACACTTTATCACAATCAAAATAATTCGAATTATTGCCACAGAATTCTCCTTCAAACAGTATCCTCAGAGGTTAAAAATTGTTGAGAACCAAGCAAACACATTCATTTCCTAGCGTGCACATGAGTGTGAAAGACAGTAAGAGGGTGGAACAAAGAATAATTATGTGGGAACAAGCCTCTGAGAATGTGAGGATATTTAAGTGACTTAAGAAAGAACTACATACCTCGAGTTGAGATGGATCAACCCCACAGCACGGGACTTTAAAATGTGCTTGCCAGTCTTGGTCACCAAGCCTGCCTTCCGATTTGTAACTGAGGCAATTTGGAGGCGGGGAGGGCACAAAGCGTGCCTGTTGAGAGATTAGAAGAGGAAATTATACATAGTCTGCAGGCAGTATTTACAGAAATCCCGGTTGCATCAAGACACTCTATCTTAAAAACTATAGATATAATATACTCCTCTGACCACTCAAACACTTGTAAAAAGAGTTAATTACTAAGGTTTTTATAACAACCAACAGTTAAATACATGAACCATAAGAGAACCACAATGAGGAATAACAGAATAGTTAGTTCACTAAGGGGTAACAGAGCTCGGGAGCCACGCTCAGGGCTTCTTGAGTACACGTGTAACTCTAAGAAGCCAAACCAGCATTACACTTAGATTCTGTTCTTTAAGGGGGGACTGGACAGTCATGCGGGTATCTGACACCGGGGCTGCCAAACACAAGTTCTACCGCCGAGCCACACTCCAGCCAATACCCCACCTTATTCCGTATTCTTCTACTAATCATCAGGAAAATCATTATAAACCTTCTTACTCACTGCTGAAGAACTATTTAACAAGCCGCACATACCAAGTACAAGAAGTTGTGGGTACACTAAAACTAAGACATGATCCCTGCTCACAGGTTTATAATCTACAACACAATAAAAGCCATGCGTGAAAACGACCTTATATAAATAGAGATGGTGTTACGGTAAGAACAGTAGATCCTTATGATGTAGGGAAGGATGCCTTCCCAATGATATGTGAAAGAAGCGTCTAAGCAAAGGCTGCCTTTGTTCTGGGCCCCGAGAGACCACCAATATTCCTCTGGAGAAGTGATCTAGTTTGACTGGGGCGGAGGGAGGATGATGGATAAAGCAGTAATAAATGGAAAGATGTGCGGGTAACAGAACTATGGGTAAGAGTCCCACAGTCCACTCACTTGCTATTCTGTTATCCACCAAGCAATCAGGCTGCTCTACAAAAAGACAACCCCAACAAAGGGTAATTATTAGTATTTTTAAAGAAAGTAAATCTATGACAACACACTAAAACATAACTAAAAAGGAAGCTAAGAGATCAACCAGGGAACTATTATAATAAATAGGTAAAATAAGCAGATAAGGCTGATGAAAAAAGCAAAGCACAAAAGACACTGTGAGGATAAAATGAATGCCCTAAGAATGACAGAGAGGACATGTGTAAGGACACAGAACAGACAGCTCACTGCTTAAGAGCACGCCGCTCTTGTGGAGAGCCAAAGTTCGTTTCCATGTTGGGTGGCTCACAACTGCCTGTAATTCCAACTCCAGGGGATCCAATGTCTTCTTCAAGCCTCTGTAGGCATCTGTATGCATGTACACACACACACACACACACACACACACACACACACGCCCTACCCTCCCAAGATGCAGACACATACACACGATTAATCGTGTGGGTCACAAGAGCCAGTGTGACACTAGGGGTCTGACTGGCAGCACCTTCTATAGACAGGAGAATACACTTGAGCTCAGTCTGAGGAGCAAAGGAATGTATAATTTGTGAAGACAAAGAGGCAGGAACGGTAAAAAAAAAAAAACCTTTGGATGAATGGAAGAAAACAAAGTATAAGAAATGGGGCTTGAAAAGCTAGCAGGGTTTAAAGAAGTGTCCTTAGGAACAGACAGCTTGTTTTCCACTATGGGAGGTTTAAAAAGAAAAGTCTAGAGTGAGCGAAGGGGACCAGGACAGTTGAGAGAAGGATATTGCAGATCTAAGCCAGAGGGAATATGATATAAAGGGTCCTGGGAGAGAATGTGCTGAGAACACAAATGAAAAGGTTCTCTGAAGAGAGAAAAAAAAATCCCTCAGACACAAAGGAATGATATAGAAAAATTTCCCTGGGAAGAAATGCAGGCATTAAGGCCAGGCAGTGATGGCATACCCCTTTAATCCCAGCACTCAGGAGGCAGAGGCAAGTAGATCTCTGAATTTGAAGTTAGCCTGGTTTACAGAGTGAGTTCTAGGACAGCCATGGCTACCCAGAGAAACCCTGTTTCAAATCAACAAAAAAAAAAAAAAAAAATTCAGGAATTGGTGTGTGTGTGTGTGTGTGTGTGTGTGTGTGTAGAACCTACTCAGTCTACTCAGTGTTGCTTGCACATACGTGCTTTCAGGACCAGACACTTGGCATTGAATAACCAATTAGAGGGCATCTTCCATAGGGAAGACAACCCTCTCAGCATCCCTTAGTTGCCTGTAGTTTTTGTCTGAGGTTGGGATCCCATGGGATTTCCCTCTTCCACTCCCCCCTCGCCCCCAATGGTCCTTGTTCAGGCCCTGCCATATTGTAACAATTAAAGAAGATGAGACCAGAAACTTGAGAAGGAGCAAGGGTGGGGCCATGGAAGTTGTTAGAGGAAGGAAAGGGAATGGAGAGAAATGATGTAATTATATTTTACTTAAAACAATAATAAATACACTTAATGTTTTAAAAAAGAAACGCAGATATTATGAGTCCCGTTAAGAGCACAAGCTGGAGAACAACTGGAGAGAAGAAAAGTTACAGTCCACTCAAAAGGGCACAATGAAGGTCAGAATCCATGAGGGGTGCACAGAAGACAAGTCAACTGCAGAGAGGGTTGCCCCTGAAAGTACTTAAGACGTCTCCTCCCAGTCAAGTGGCTTTAAGACAGTGCATTGGGCTTAGTAGCTAAGAACATGGACTTTTTTTTGGGGGGGATGGGATCCAAATTCAGTTCACAGCACCTACATGAGCTAGCTCACAACTGCTGTAACTATAGCTCCAGGGGATTTGATAATCAGGCATATATATATATATATATATATATATATATATATATATATATACACACACACACACATACTACATAGGTGCATTTGTTCCTCCTCTCTCTCTCTCTCTCTCTCTCTCTCTCTCTCTCTCTCTCTCATTTATTTATCTTTTAAATTTTAAAGAATGTTTTTTAAAGGCAGTGTAGTTAGGAGTTGGAAATCCTGACACTGAAATCTGAAATATGGAAAAGCAATAAAGGATTCTGAATGCAGAGAGTAATGCCTTACTCCAGAACATAGAGCCCAGCAAAGAAACAGAACTTTGGGAACTGGAGTGATCACATACATCCCCACAGTGACGAGTTCATGTAAAAGAATTAAAATGCCAAGAATACATTTTAGATCAAATTATTTGATCTTTATTTATTCATAAACCCCATTCTAAGTATATACGGAACATTTTTTAAAAAATGGCTGCAAGTTTACTCCTGGCTAAAGAAATTCCCCAAAGCAAATAAAAACTGGAAATACTTTGAACTATTTCACATACATGATTCGAATGAAGGAAAGAGGAGATGTCTAAGGATATTGCTTCATTATCAGACATGAGACAAAGCTAAGGAGGTAAGTCCCCCACCCCTTACTGCTAACTCCTACCTCCAGGCCCATGTGATCCAAAGTCACATCAACTCTCCACCCAATTAGTGAGGACTGCATTAGGAGAACTCAGCACTTTTAGTCCAGAATCCCTCTAGAGACCAGGGAAATGATGAGTTCCATCGCATGGCCAGTATCAACAGCCACTGCACAAACACCTCAGGGACATGGACAAAGACATTTATCTGCTGTGCTGGCAGCCACTACAACCAGTCTTCCTAACAGAGTCCTTTCTGTAAGGACCGCTGTCTAAGTGACCTGTCATATAGCTTTATAAAGTAGCATTAATACTGTGGGCCAAAATGAGATTGATCTTTGAGCTTCGTGGTCTCCTGTTGTCAACAGTGCATTATAAAACCAATACTAAATACTTTATAAACAGGTCTCCCTACAGTGTATTAGAGAAACAGTGCATATTTCATGCTCCATAGTTAGGTAGCCACATATCCATCAGGCTAATAAATTATTTATTAGATACCCAGAAGTGCTATAAGAGTCAATAAACTAACTTCTGAATACTTGTATGCAACTATTTCAATGGAAATTGTAACCTGGATGAGAAAACATTCCCACTATCAATGGCATACATTAGAAGGGAGCACATACGTGGGGAGAGAGAGAGAGAGAGAGAGAGAGAGAGAGAGAGAGAGAGAGAGGAAATTCCTGTCTAGAAGATAACTTTTGTTATTGAACTTTAAGTGATACCCAACACCATACACATTTCTTTTGTTTGTATATGCAGGCCTCTGATTCGCCCATCCTCAGGGAAAGCTCAGGGAAATAATAATTGGTAGAAACATGTCTATCATACCCCAACTCAGATGACAGCTCCTACTAATGCTCTGCACTTGTGATCTCAAAGAAACTATGCAATGCCTTGAGAGTATGTACAAGGTCTGTGATATACAGGCAGTGAGGAATGCAGAAGTTATTAACCAAAGATTTAAAGGAACTTTCATTTATTTCTTCCTTTCTCTTTTTCTCCCCTTGTATTTTTGGATAAGGTTCTCAAGCCCTTAGATACATGTGATGCAGTCCCCAATTCCCAGTTCAACATCACTAGGCATCTATGGTTAATTCTACCATTTCTGAAAGAGGACCTTCTGTTCTGGAATGTATTCCAGCCCTTCAAAGAAGAAATGTCTTCAGCTGGGAGTTATTTCTCAAACTATCAGAGGCGTGGACCTTTGTGTAGTATTGCGGTGCCATGGTTTCACATGCTGGCCACATTAATAGTGAAGAGCAAGCATCTGTAGCCCACAGCTGTGTTGCGCTCCAGCCCCAAAGCACCCGCAGGGCCTGTGCCAACGCAAACCACTCTTCCCGGCCCACATTGGAACCACACTGGTTTTCTTCAGGAGCCAGAGACTCGAGATACAGTTCTGCAAACGGGGTTTTGGGTACTTTCCACTTACATGATGGGTACGGACTGTCGAGAAGAATACTGTCAGGGGCACTGGCCCCTTCCTTCTCCCCATCCCACATCAAGTGGATAAACCATAAAGAGGAAAGGGAGGGGGAGTGCAGTGGAGGACAGGCTAGATGAATAGCATATACATGTATAAAATGTACTTACATAACACAGCAGTATGCACAATGAATATATACAGTGAAAATATTTCTTTTTCAAAGAAGGAAAACCAAAAGTTATAGTGTTGAAGTATACTAAAAAGTCCCCAGGGAAACAACCTAAATGGATAAACATATAGGTTTTTTTTTCTCACAGTATTTTTATTTTTCTTCCTAATATCTTATAGTTTTATTCCTATAGGCAAGAGTTTTGAAGGTTGGCACACATTTTATGAGGGTTAGGTGAAAGAAGCAGAAATAAAGGAGGAGCATGAGAGAGAAGATTTCACATTACTTTCTCAAAGAAACATCCCTGAGTCCTAGACATCATGAAAGCTGATAGCAAAGTACGGACCGAGACTAACTTCTTTGTATTATTTTTGCTACTACAACCACTACTGCTAAGATGACTCTTCATATTAATGGGTTTGGTATGTAGACAAACTATAAAAGATGCAGTCTCTGACCTCAAGTACTTATCGATGTCTGTGGGGATTTACCACTCCTGCTAGATTTACTTTCTTCTTCATACTCTCGCCCAGAGGAAGTGATCATCACTCAAGACTTGGAGCCTTTCCATGGGTGGGGTTTACATATGGCAAGGAGAAGGGGTATTTGCCCTTGGACACAGATGGTACTAGATCCTAAGCTTAGTGAATCTGCTTTGCTTGCAGCAAAGAGAAAGACTAAAATTTCTTTTTAAAAAATGGCAATGATCTCACTGAGCTTTATTAAAAAAAAATCATAAGGTATAAAAGTACGCAGTACTCAGTACGTTATCCTATCAAGCACATGTATGCACGAACCGTGCCACTCTGCACTGAACTGTATCATACAGCTATCTCCGTATGACTCAGCAGCCTCTGCCCTGCAGCAGCCACGTGCCGTTCACTCCCGCTGCATGCGTGCCCGGCAGTCAACTGTGTACAGTGGTTAGAAGTCCGGCGAGGAGACTTTTTTTAAACATAGGTTTGACTATCTGTAGAAGCATTTACTTACTGGCCAAATCACTTAACCCAAATTTTCTTCCTCCAAATAGTAGTAGTAGAGGTAATTTATAGAATCGTGAAAACTAAATACTTTGGTTAGTATAAAAGGTTTACCTAGTTTCTAGACATAGATACTCAACAAATATGAATCTCAATCTCTCTCTCTCTCTCTCTCTCTCTCTCTCTCCCCCCCCACTGTGTGTATATACAGATTTCAAACTAGATGGCCTTGGGCATTTTTGTTTGGCCTTATGTGTTTTAATTAATGGCCAACATATAAAGTTCACATATAAAGGGGTGAGATAGAGAGAGACAAAAGGTAAAGTGTTGGGAAACTAAAGGTATAGCAGGAACATTCCTTTTCGACCACTGTACGCTGGGGTGGAACAGAAGCCACTGGCTTTTCAGCAGGCACCCCTCCCCCGCTGGTCTCTTCAACCATCACCTGTTTTCCTCATTTTGTTGTTTGCCTGGCCACTTGAGCCATTCAAGTACTACATATGGAGAGTTCATTCCCACACACAAAGGAAAATGGTATTTAAACAAGGCTGGCCTTGAACTCACTGAGATCCACCTTCCTCTGCCTCCTGAGTGCTGGGATTAAAGGTGTGCACCACCACGCACAGCTCCAGATGTTTTCCATTGCAGGCCTCTGCTGCTATTACAGGCACAGGCTTTGTGAGAGTTATTCAGTAAAGGTAGTTCTGAAGCATATTTGCTTTCAATCAATGGAAATCTTTTCTCTGAAAGATGAAGATGTGAATTCTGAACATGGGGAAAGAGCAGTGCAGAGCCTGGGTCTCTTAGCCTTTGTAATTTGAGGCATCCTGCAGGGAGGTTGGGGGTGGCTAATTTAATATGACTGCTTTACAACCAAGGAAACTGAGGCTAAAACATATAATGAGTTGGTAACAGAACAAGGACCATTTTTCAGGGCTTGGGTCTACCACACTACTTTGACAGTAGAGTTCAAAGCATTGGCTTTGAATGTTGAAAAATCATGGTATACCAGAGTTTCTCTTACTGACCTGACAAAACCAAATATTAAACTTTCAAGAAACTTCCCAGGCAAGTCGTATTTAAATTGAGAACTTGAAATAGGTAAGATTGGAAATCATCAACAGTTGGGCAAATTCAAGCTCTTTGCATACAGCCCCATGAACCAAAGAACTTCTCCAAGCACAAGCCCTGGTAGATACTCTGACTCGTGGCTAACTCCAACACTGGGCATTCTATACAGTACACAGAAACTACAGTGTTTCCACATCCTGCTTTCAGGAGATCGCAAAGCTAAGCCATATCCTAAGAATTAAGGAAGAAAGCAAATATGTCCATAGGCTAAGATCACTTACTCCATAAGGCATAGCGACAAGTTACATAAAGATGAAACTGGACAAAAATCCAGCAACTAGAATTCTTACATTAATCATTATAAATAGAGAGTCTAGGAAACATAACCCTGCATTTAGTGTTCACCTGCTGTATGCCAGATACTGTGAAAAGGATCAAAACTCCCTACATACATTCCATTTTTTCTTTTCATAAGACTTATTATAAAAATGAAAATAAATAAAAACACTACATACCAGACCCAAAGTCTGTGCAAGGTAATGAATGTATATTCTGTTAGAACTGCAACTCAGAGTGGAATCTATGAAGTTTCATATTAAATTTTACTCTTTAAGTACTGAATATATTTTATTTTATGTATTCATCAATTTAAAAAAGCCCAAAATCCATGATAGCATTTCAATCAGAAAAAACAACAACCCTGTTCCCTTAACTCATCACTGACCTAAAATCAATGACCCTTCACTTCCTTGTACTGAGCTTGTCTTCATGTTACAGTGTACTCACAAGTACATGTTAACATCTACACATACATTATTGACTTGATTCTGCATGGGAGAGAAGATGTGATTCATTTGTTTTTGAGGTCATGTGTGTTGACGTGAAAATTTAAGATTGAGTGGGTCTACTTTCAAAGCATGTACTCACCTCAACTGGCTGTGTTGTTTGATTTTTATCATTTCCTTGAAAATTTTAAAATACTATCTTGATTCTTTAAGAAGCAAAAGTATTTCTTTATCAATTGTTTTTTCAATTTGAACCCCACTTAACATGAAGTGCTATCTTTTGGGCCTGGGTAAATTATTTCCCAGAAGAGTTTAAACCAAAAGAAATCTTGGAATACACCATTATAAAAATTTCAATAATCTACCAAGTTTATCCTTTTTTTGTAGTCAGTTATAATTACATATTGTACAACTAACATGTACATGGTCGTGCTTTTAGAATTTATTTTAATTTATTATGATCCTTTCTATGGAATATTAAATAACTGTTAAAAAGAAACTGAAAAATGTAGGTGCCAAGAAGAAACATCTCCAAGAAAATCACAAAAGGTGCAGAACACCCTTTAATGTCTGTGGCGTTACTGTCTAAAGTATAAAACAAAAAGAGGGACAAAGGAGAGAAGACCCCAATACTGTGGCCTGGATGCATAGATGACCAAATAGAGGTACAGGGTTTATAGTTCCAAATAAGCTAAGCAACTTTGTTTCTTCTCCGGAGGAGGCTGGAAACGGTGCCTATGACTTCAGAGTCGTACCATTTTAAACAAAGTTCCCCTCACTTCCTGACTTACAGGTGAGTCAGGCAGGCATGTGCAAACACTAAGTGGAAAAGAGAAGGTGTAAATAATTGCTCTCTGAAAGTCCCCACGTCAGTGCAAGTGTTGCTAGCTGCAGTATGAATGCAGCAGAAATAATTTGGTCCTGAGAGGACTTGTGACAGCACTCTAAAGAGGAAGGCACCGTGAGGAAGTGCACGGGAGCCCTGTACCTTGGACAGATAGATGCAAAGAATTACTGAGAGGTGAAATTATATAGGTAAACTGCACAGGACTTGAGCCTGGGAACCACGCTCTCCAACCAGCCAATGCAAGCTTTGTGGTCTTCTAGGAACAATGGGCAGTAAATATAAGAAGATGGAGAGACATCGAAGCAGTAAGCATTCAGCTGGCGGGGTTTGGGGGGCGAGGATGTTGTATGTCCACATTCCCACAGACTATAAGGTGCAAGAACAAAAGAGCTTGCTGTTTTTCTGTATGCTACAAGTATATAAACACTTGGAAATACAGTATATTTAAACAGAAAAGGGAAAGCGCATGACATGACATGTTAGCACCTGAGGCCCCACCACCAGCAATTAGATGAAATAAATTAGCAATTTACCATTACTTCCATTTTTAAAAAGATTATGTAGGATACCTCAAAAACTCGTTTACAGAAAATTTTAAGTTTTGGTATTTGTATTTGCAGCCCAAATTTTTCTACCTCAAAATAATTTCTCAAATTAAACACAGCAGAGCACTGGTACTATGTTTATAAACATTTCTCTACGTTATAATCCCAACTGGAAGCTCACCCCACAACAACAGTATCTATGGCTTTGTCATGAACTGCAGAGACACTATGCCCAGTCTATACATCTCTATAGGGGATCACCTGTCCATGCTCTCTAGAAAGGAGCCTCTCTCCAGAACTCACAGTAAACCACTAAACCAGGAAGCCAGTGTGTACCCTCTCTCGCACAAGCACTTAAATCTTTGTGATTTTCCACACTCAAGAGCCTTCCTCTCGGGCCCCAAACTCAGTGTGTGTGAATCAGACCGTCGTAACTGTTCCCTGCCCATTTCAGAGTTTTGTTAACAAACAAATTAAACCTCCTACTCATCGGGGCTTAAAAGCAAATTCAAGTGTTTAACTTCTATAGTCTTACCACATTTGGCAAAGTGCCCAGTATTCAAGGGTATTTAGGAAATTTGGAGGAAGGAATGAACACTGGATGAGGAGAGGGGCTAAGCCCAGGGTGTGCTTCTCTGGGCTGCACTGCTTCTCCCTCACCAGCACTGCGGCCTTTGCCGACTGAGCCAGCACCTTGTGTTGTCTGGTTGGCTTCCCTCGGCTCCTCATCCTCTCAGAGCATCCATCATTAGCCAGTGAGGGCTCGCTTCTGAGGTGAGGCATCTTCATCACTGAATGTTGTCGTTGCTTTTAAAGTTTCTAGTTAGCATCATATTTTAAAGATTTTCAGATCAAAACAAAAGGAAAATAAAGAATTGACAAAGTCCAGGCTAAGCCCTGATCCATGCAGACGTGCTTCTCAATGTCCTTTCCTACGTGTTTAACCAACTGTAGGTAAACTGCCTAGGGTACCATGAACACTGGATGCTGGCTGAGGCAATGTAAAAGAAAGTCCTCCATCTTCCTCCATGATCTCCTCAACACAACACACTAAATGCTTTCAAGGAAAGCAAGTGCTACCTCTAAGAAACCACAAATTAAAACCTTTAAGAGCCTCTCTTCTGGCTGGGGATATATCTCAGAAGAAAATGCTTACTTAGAATACATACATACATACATATCCTCTCTATATGTCCGAAGAAATGCAGCCTCTGTTCCCCCTCATAACGCTTCTTTACCCTTATACTATGGATTTATCAATTACCCTTAGTCACAACTCATAAAAAGATGTAAATATTTTTCTGGAATATTAGCCCCTTCATGGTTTATTTTCCTAAGCAAATTATTTTGTACATATTTTCAATGATTATTATTTTAAAAATGTTTGCCAGTGTGGGTGGATATGGGTTGTACCTGGAACATGTATGGC
Organism: Apodemus agrarius; assembly: GCA_964023405.1. NCBI lineage: Eukaryota > Metazoa > Chordata > Mammalia > Rodentia > Muridae > Apodemus > Apodemus agrarius. The sequence continues at coordinate 70,074,851 of OZ030009.1, read as the reverse complement.
CAGCCCTCTACCACTAAGCTGGCTCTCTAACATTATCCTCCTTTTAATATGATAGTGTAAAGATTCTACTTGACACACAGAATTCCCATCTGAAGGCAAAAATCAACTGCTGTGCAATGTTTTTAAGAACACTTTTAAATATTATGCCTTAAAAAAAGAAATGAATATAACAAGGACATATGCCCCACTATGTTCACAGCAGTCTCATTTATTATAGCCAGAAGCTGAAAAGAACCCAGATGTGCTTCAACAGGGGAATGGATACAGAAAATGTGGTATATTTACACAATGGAGTACTAGTCAGCTATTAAAAAACAATGACTTCATGAAATTCTTAGGCAAATGAATGGAACTAGAAAATATCATCCAGAGTAAGATAACCCAGTCACAAAAGACACACATGGTATGCACTCGCTGATAAGTGGATATTACCCAAAAGCTTGCAATACCCAAGAAACAATTCACAGACTACATGAAGTCCAAGAAGAAGGAAGACCAAAGTGTGGGTTCTTCGATTCTTCTTAGAAGGGGGTACAAAATACTTGTGGAAGCAAATACTGAGAAAAAGTGTGGAGCAAAGACTGAAGAAAAGGCCATCCAGAGACTACCCTACCCATATATTCATCCCATATACAGTCACCACCCACTATTGTGGATGCCAAGAAGTATATGCTGACAGGAGCCTGATACAGTTTTCTCCTCAGAGGCTCTGTCAGAGCCTGAGAAATAGAGGCAGATGTTTGCTGGCAACCATTGGCCCCCAATGGAGGAGCTAGAGAGAGGACTGAAGCAGTTGGAGAGGTTTGCAACTCCATAGAAAGAACAACAATATCAACCAACCAGAGCTCCCAGGGTCTAAACCACCAACCAAGGAGTACGCATGGAGGGCCCCGTGGCTCCAGTCACATGTAGCAGTGGACGGCCTTGTGAGGCAGCAATGGAGGAGAGGCCCTTGGTTCTGTGAAGGCTCGATAGATGCCCCAGTGCAGGGGAATGCGAGGACAGAAAGGAAGAAGTGGGTGGTTGGGTGGGCGGGGCATACCCTCATAGAATGGGGGGGGGAGATTTTCTGGGGTTTCTAGCTGGGGTGGGGGGGAATTGGGAGCATTTGAAAAGTAAATACATAAATAAAATATCCAATAAAATTATATGGAAACAAACAAAGAAACGAATTTAGAAGTCATTGTTCCCCTGCTATCTGTAGTCCAACTGACGCTGAGCAGCAAAGGGTTACCTTCAGGTGGGAAGCTGTCTGGGATGCCTTTGATCCTTTCTTGAATTCACTCTGATTTAGTAGTGCCCAGCATGATAGAGAAATGTAAACCATTAGAAAAAAAATCTGAGTCTGGAACACTTGTGTAATGTTTTCACTTCTCTCTTGACCTAAAACCTCCATCTTTAAGTATAATTAATTGGTGACTGAAACTTTAAGGAACATTAAGAGAGTCGTTACCATATCAAGACATTTGATCAACGCCATCAATGTGTTTGCAGGGCCAGCCAATTAGTCAAAAGAGGTTTCATGAGGCTGTACACAAAACAGGGGACTTAGTATCTTAATCTTAGAACTAAAATTCTCGTGCAGTCTTGGAAATCAAGTATTTAGATTGCATTTCTGATTCTTCTAAAAGACAACAACAAAAGACATGGTGTCAAGTAAATGCAGCCTTAAAAAGAAAAAAATACAACCCAACTTGGCGTTTTGTATGTAACAAAGTAACAGAAAAAGTCTGAATTGCCTAATGAACCAAACACAATGCAGCCTTCACAGCTACAGCCAGTGAGCTCTGGGCAAAGGAAGGGGATCCCGCAACCTCCTAAGTGTATGCTCTTAGCTTGATCCTGGATGAGCACGTTAGTAGTGATTAAAACTTATGATACTGCAGGAGCCTTATGTCAAGATGTTTCCACGTTCCTTAATGTCGTGTGAACATCCCAGGCCAAATACAACATGACACCAGTAGTCTGAAAGTAAAGAGGATAAACCAGAAACTATTTTAACAGACTTAACAGGATCCTCTTTGCAGTGGTTGTGGGAAAGACATGGCAGAGGCCGAACATTAACACGGCTGTTAAGGTAAAGCTAATCCCAAATGTGTTAGCATGAAACTACCCACTTTAAAAAGATTTTAGAGTATATTTTATTAAATCCTGAAATGCATGTCCTGGTAAATTTTTATATAAATTTGATTTACAAATTCCACCGAAAATGTGACACAGCTGGCAGAATAAATAACTACAATAAATCATTATTAAATAACTGTAAATCTTTGTAATGACATAACGCCTAACTTTAAAAAAAAAAAAAAAGTATACAGCAATGAACCTTCAGTAGAAGAAAAGTACTCTTCACACAGGAAAGCAAATTACAAAACTTACCGTGCCGACACTGCAATATGATTCAATGACTAAACAGGGAAATACAATTCACATAAATTGTACTGAAGCCTACAGCAGAATCGCACTTACTATCCCATCAAAACAGCGTATGGCAAGGGGTAACACGCGCAGGCTTCTCCCACTGATGATCACACGCACCGCAGATAAGTCTTGCAGGTACAGCTGCATCCAATATTTTGTTAGACAATAAAAACATATTCCAGGTATCAATCAGCAAGCCAGTTTGTCCTTTCTCTGAGGCTTCATAAATATTCCGTAGAAATAATTTATCTGCCCACCACGCTCTCTTCCCTCCATACGCAGCTCCACCCCACTTCAAAATAAACTTTTTCGAAAGATGTAGAGTTACATTCTTTTGGATGCAGAGCAGATGGGTAGCTGCAGTAGAAACCCATTACTTTAGTTACCGCTTGGAGTAAATCACTCCAAACATCTCGGCCTTACTTAGCTCTCCGAAGCGTTCATTTGTCAAGGTTCAGGGGGGCTTGGTACCCTGTGGCAACCAACAGGGCTCATGGCTCTAGCCAGCAAGATGAACTCCAGCAGATGACAGGCCTCAGAGTTCCTGCTCACAACCTGTGACTGCTGCCTCTGCCTCTCAGGAAGGGGAAATTATTAACGGACTCTTTCATGGGAGAACTGTCTAAGACAAACCCATTAAAACTGTGAGCCCACCAAATACTTCACACCATCAGTTGGTAAAGTCTCTGTCCAGGTCACCATTGCTTTCTCTTGATTGTATTTGTCTTCATAAAATGGAAAGAGGTTCCTGAAGGCCACCTCTTCCTACTTTTCTATTTGCCAGACCCCAGTCAGCAAAAGTATTTCTTCATAGGAAGCCAAACCCCTGCTTCTTTGAATCTGTTTAGATTTAACAGAACAGGAGGCGGATTTAGGCAGGTGGCTCCAGGACAAAAGATACACAAATTGATCTATCTAATCAATTTGTAGATGGCAGACAGTCCTAATTTTAAACTAGATCAAAAACATTTTGCAAATGAGAATTTTTCCCACCTATATTTCATTTTTCAATGTGTTGCTGCAACCAAGAGAGTCATGAAGTGAGTCTACTCCAGACACACACCTGGAGCTCCACCTCGGGTATTTCTTCCCAATGAGACACTTCTCCCTTCACCGTCACTTCCGAGCCACACAAAACCTTTCTCTGTGCCTCCCCCACTCTCCTGGGAGAGCAAAGCATCTGTGCTATGGTCTCAAATCCAACACATTCCAGACCAAATAAATAAGCCAGTAAACGGATACCTAACTGTGCGGGGAATAAACAGCTACAAGTTATGTGTGGAAACAAATGAAAATATTTCCAAATAAGCAAAAGTTCAAAGGAGGGATGCAAGACAGAACGAACGACAGGATTCCAGGTCTCAAGTCAGCTCACCCAAGAGACTCAGAGAATGCACAAGTCTGTGAGTAGCGCCGGCCAAGGGGAGGAACCTCTAAGCACACACACCGCTGCAGAAGGCACAGATCTGGATTACAAGTGCTGGCGACCTAAATGTTCAACCACATTGCTCGGGTAAAGCACTAAAAGATAAAAATAATAGCCACTGCTAGGACTATGACTCCTGGATCAACCACTTAAGAATGTTTTACTTGTGTTAAATCTGTGATTACACAGCCGAAGAAATGAACTTCTCCTTTCTGTATCCCTACATACCAGCCATCCAGCTACCAACAGCCAGTTGAGGGCCACAAAAGCCCTATCGTCAGCTACATCCCTGTGGTGCTTTGAATAGGAATGGCCCCCAAAGACTCGTGTGTTTAAATGATTGGGCCATAGGGAGTTATTGGCACTATTATTGGGCGTGGCTTTGTTCAGAGTAGGTGTGGCCTTGTTAAAGGAAGTAAGTTACTGTGTGGTAGACTTTGAGGTCTCCTGTGCTCTAGCTATGTCAGGCTTGACACAGTCTCCTGCTGCCTGCCTTTGGATCAACATGTAGACCTCTCAGCCCCTTCCCCAGCACCATGCCTGCCTGGCCTGCATTTTGCTGTGTCAGCCACCATGACCATATGGACTAAACCTCTGAAACTGTAAGCCAGCCTCAATTAGATATTTTCTGTAAGAAAAGTTGTCACGGCATCTCTTCATAGCATTAAAACCCTAACTGAGACCATCACTTTCCACACAACAGATGAATCTGCGAGTGTAAATCTACCTCCAGGGCTCGGTGCAGCAGCAGCTTTAAACCTGACATCTCAACCCTGCCCACCTCAGCAAATGATGTCATCCGCCACCCTGAACTCGGAAACGACTTTTTCCCTTTATAAACACCACTCTCTCCTTCCTCAATTTTGCAAAACAAGTGTTTCCTTGGAGACATAGTGTATCTGAGTCTTTCCTCTAACCTTTGGAACAGAGATAAATCTCTCTAAGGATTGAACCCAGTCTCTAAGATTTACAGTATAGTGATAACACCAATATAGAGATGGTAAGATTTGTTACTTAGCAAATCAGCTCAACATATGTATAAATGACTGTCTTGGATCCAAATATCCTCATGGATTTAAGAGAGACTATCCCAAAGGGGAAACACTTTATCAATTATAATTTTATTATTTTTACCTACTTTTCCACAGTCCCCTAACTTTGCAGCTGTTTTGAGCTACTTACATGTGCATACCTTTTAAAGCCTACTCAGTAATCTGTGTCCTTTCTTGATGAGAATGTGTTTGTTGTTTTTGTAACTGGCAGGATAGTTGCATTTCCCAGAAGTCTTGTTGTCCTTCTAATACTTTTGTTATGGAATCAGTCTCTAGAGCCTCCCAGAATCTCTACATTTACCTAATCTCTAGTCTACTAGCTACATCCCAACAGGCACGCACACACTTTCATAGTTAAAATAACCCCCCTACCTCAGCTTTGTGGATTTGCATTTTCTCCTTTTGAACTGATTTTTGAATTGCAGCTGAGGTTCCCAAATCCTCTAAAAGCAACATGATTTTCAACCTCTGCCAACCTTCCCAGTTTTGATCACCTGACTCTTCTCCCAGTGACCAGTGTTTCTACCAGTCACCTCACACAGACCTCACAGAATATCTATGAAGGTGTTCTGAATTCATTCCATTCATTTGAATACCAAAATGAGCTGTTATCAGTCTCAATGTAAGGAAGTCTTATAAATTATCTATTTAGTGTTATACCAAATAGCTTATTTCTTTATAGTATTTAAAATTTGATAAATATTTAACAAATTAAAAACACAGTTGACCCTGTCCCCATTCTTGTCAATGTACAGGTTCTTTTCCTAGGTTCTTTGCTGTTATTTGTCACTAAATACAACAGTGGTAAAGCTCTTGGACCTCTATCCCCAGTACTAACGGAAAGAGACTAAATAAATACTTCTGAGTTTATCCTTCAAAAGCTGAGCAGAGCAGGGACAGAAACTGCTTAAAGCTCATTTTATCTTCATGTACTTGCCTACTAGATATTTATTCTAATCTTAGATCTCCTGCCGTACTAGAGTATCTTGAATCCTGCCATTTTGCAACGATTGCTAAACAGGAAGCCATTTTAGAAGGATTCCAACACCTCACCACCCCTGCGTTCTGAAGAGCACTCTGTGAAAACAAACAAACTCAGGCCCTGCAGTTTGCGTCCAGTAAACCCTTATAGATTTTCTTGACAATTACTAAGCATGACGTAATTAGAAATGCCCTCATGTGTCAAAAGGGTGGAGATGGTGCTTCTGTATGACAAAACCATTATGTTTGGGTATGTCTTCAAACTCATTTGTCAAAACTACATCCGTGGACAATACCAATGCAACTGTCAATGAAATCCTGCTCCTCTTAGCAATCATCAAATGTTGGTTATATATTTGATACCATGACACTATTAAAATGATTTGTTTCTTTGTCTCAATGTTAGGGATAAACACAGGCCTCATATATGCTAGGCAAGTACATTATCACTGAGATATATCCCTGGCCCAGCAACCTCCTGTTTAAAGATAAAACCTGTCTATGAAGAGGTTCTGAATTTATTCAATTCATTTGAGTACCAAAATGAGCTGTTACCAGTCTCCATGTAAGGAAGTCTTATAAATTACCACATTTTTTTTTACTATACCAAATAGCTTTTATTCCTTTATAGTATTTAAACTTAATAAATCTTTAACACATTTAAAACACAGTAAGGTACAAGGTCACCATAACAAGCTAACAAAATTCCAATGTCTTTAAACAAGAGAAACTTACATTCTGTTGATCAGGCCTCACTGAGCCAAACTCAAAGTGTAGCATCTTCAAGAGATGCTAATAGACAGTCTGCTTCCCAGTCCTTTCCAGGTTCAATAGGCTGTCTGGATTACTTCGCTTGTGCCCCCTTGTTCTATCTTCACAGGCAGGATGCTGTATCTGACCATTCTTCCTTCCAGTAATACAGCTTTCTCCCTCACCATTGCTGGAAAAACTCTTAACAAACCATGCAATTAAATTAGGTCTACTTAGACTGTCCAGGAGTATCTTCCTCAACTCATAGTCCTTAACCACATCTCTAACATCTCTAAGGTTAAGATTAGCAGGCTCTTTTATTTTCAATATATGTGGTGTGTATGCCTCTATGAAAGTGTTTGTGTGTGTCTGTTGGTATGAAAGGTTCATGTTGGATGCTTGGTCACCTATTTCTGCAGGGTCTCTCCACTGAACCCAGAGCTCACTTGTTCACTTAGCCTAGATTATGAGCTTATTCTAGGCATCACTTGTCTCTGCGTCCCAAGCACCGAAATGACATGTGGACTGTTGTCATGTAGTCCTGACATTTATCTAGGTGCAGGGGATCTACACTCATGAGCTCATGCTTGTGTACTTTAACTGCACACAGAAGCATGTCCTGGGTGTAATTTGCAGGTTCTTAATATTTGCACACAACGAGGGGCTACTGAACTATTGACTAGACAAGCATGTAAAATTTTCAAGTCAGCATTCTCACAGTGAGAATTTACAGTATTCCTAATATGGTGTGATGTATCCACCTTGTCACGACAATTAAATCCTTCAAATAATCAATTAATTTTATTGATAGTCACACATATATACACTTAAAAATGCCTAAAAATGTATTTATCTTTCACTTGGATGGGCAAAATATTCTGTGATCAGTTTGTTTGTGTTCCACACAGTGATTCCTGAGCAGATTTGTTTTCATTTTAAAGTCATAAATTCTAGGAAAGTAATTCATCTAAACTTTGTTGTCATACTTAACTGCATGGTAACAATTTTCACATTACACCAGAAAGCAGCCTAGAGAAACAGTGTACCAATTACACATTACTACTCCAACAATAGGCTATAGCTTCACACTTCAACGTTATGAAGTATGATTTTAGCACTGGAATTTAGATGTTACACAAATTGTACTTAATATTCTTGCATTGTTATAAAATAGATTTTCCCCCACAAAGAAGTTAAGGGCTTTACCTAAAGCTTGTTTAATCAGGGACACAAACTTACTAAGTCAATGGAATCTGAAAGGACTTTAATGGAAAGGTATTTGATTAAGACTCATAGGACAAAAACAAACCAAACAAACAAACAAAGAAACAAACCCTACAAAGTTGATTTTCTTTAATTGAACGTAAGTGTCCTCACTAGCATCAGTGTGAATGAGTGTTAGTATTATCCAGACTACACAGTGTCAACACGCATCCTCAAGATGCCTTCTCTACCAGGTCATTTATTTACAATCCAGTCTTATTGTTTGCATATTTTAAATCTGTGTGGGCATTTCACTGTAACACTGAAGGCTAGAAGTAACATAAATATAAAATACTTCAATTTTTAGAATCAGAAACTCATGAGTTAGGTATATTTAAATTTAATTTGTAATATGAATGTATTATTTTTATATTAAGAAAAATATAAGCCACTTCTATTGGGGGAAGAAATGAGATGAAAGTTACCTAAAGTGACATCTTAGCAAGCCACCAAGTATTCAGCTTCCTTTTAAGACCAAGGGGACAATACATAAATTCAGTATAATCTCCTCAGGATATTTAGTAATTATCCAAATGCCATCTCTGTTTAATGGCTCTCAGAACATATACTTAGTATTAGGGGGAATATAAGTAACTAAAGTGTTTAATATTATCTGCACCCACATGCTGGGTCTAAAACAAATCTTCAAAATATCATGGTTTGTGGTCTTTCAAAGCTCAACCTTAGAAGATGAAATTTTATTCCTTGGGATTATTTCCATTTAAATGGTCTTGGGAAAAGGGCAGTGAACAGAAACAGGAACAAACTCTAAGGAAGGCATCCTGGACCCCGACTGCGGGAGGGGGGAGGCTGAGAAATTAGGGGACCCCTCACTATCTACTCCTGGCTCCTCCACTCACACAGCCCCAGCAGTCGCCGCTCCTGCTCATTCCCCTATCTACTTGAAAAACGACCCAGGTGTAGCACGCACGGAAAGAAGGAAAATTAGCGCTGTCCATGAGGTCACAAATAGATTCTCAAAGAGACAGGGAGTAGCTCAGAGGAGCATATGACCTGGAAAATCACCCAAACTGTGTTTGAAATATAACAGAAAATGAAGCTGCTCACATGGAATTTGGGGAGCAGATGGCAATGGGGAAGGAGACAATGGGTGCTGCTGAACCACTTCATAAATAAATAGATAGATAGATAGATAGATAGATAGAGATAGATAGAGCTTGCCTGACTGATCAATACCAAATCATCACACATGAGTGATATATATATATATATATATATATATATATATATACACACATATATATAGAAACACACACACATATATAAAATTCCTCAGATGTAGAGGCAGCAAAGGCAGATTGCAATTTAAGAGATCATTCTTTATTCTGAAAATATTGTATCCATAATAACCATATTTCACTTACTTTTTAACTTCATGTAACTATATTATTCCAGCAAAATTTATTATTAAATATGTAAATGTGATCTAATTTTTCCCATACAAATTAATTCTACAGAATTCGGCTAGCCTGTAAGTTTTCTTTTATTTAAGTTAGGAGTTAAAAACAACAACAACAACAAATAAACCTACCACAATTTAAAAGCAGCATATCTGTCAAAACTTTTGGATTCTACTTATTCAACAACTAGCATAAAACCCAAATAATAATAAATGACAGGCTAGTGTGACTTTAATAGTCCTTATCTATTTTGGGCTTGTAAATTCTCCAGTGCTTGTAATCAAATATAGACGGTTTCTGACATCCATATGACATCCATGTTTTACTGGTCAAAAAGCAATTCAAAGAGAGAGGAGAAGGGAGGGGTGGGGAAGAGAGGGGACAGGAGGGGAGAGAAGGAGAGGAGGGGAGGAGAGCCAGGTGTGCCTTTAATCTAGTAGAGGCAGGTATAGCTCTGTGAGTTCAAGGCCAGCCTAGTCTACATAGTGAGTTCCTGGACGTTCAGGGATATGTAGAGAGTCACAGTTCAGACTATGATGCTCAGTTATCTTAATTACAAGATTATTAACTATAAGGACTACATGCATTAACTATAAAGACTCTTATTTGAGAAGTTAGTGCTTTGTAGCTGGCAAATGTTATAAGCCACCAAATCAAAAGTGTTTGAGATGGATCCGTTCAAAAATGGAGTAACCATTCTTTCAGTATTCAGAGTATCAATGAATAAGAAGGCAGACAGAGCACCGACAGAGCCACATTCTTCAGTTTCAGAGAGCAGAGATAAATGAAGGACAGGTTAGTTCTTTTAGAACAGTGACATCTGCGAGATCAAAAGAACCAGGACGCGAACTCTCTGTTCTGGGGAGAACTTCATCTTCCACTTTTTCATAGACATCAAGTTGGTGCCACCCAAGGCCATATGGAAGTCCATCGCCTTCTGGCACAGTATATGAGGTGTGAGGAAGGAAATATTCAAGACAAAATGCCAGAAGAGGCAGATCTACGAAATACAATCAGCTTGTACAAAATTCCTTTGAACACTTTCCAAAGTCAGAGATCTTTACCCATCAACTCCAAACGTTTTGCTCTTTACTAGGGAAACAGTACTTAAAAAAAAAAAAAAAAAAAAAAGGCAGGCCAGCAGGCTGGGAGGCAGGTGGGAGGGTGGGTGGGCGATTATTCGAAACCACTTTAGAATCCCTGATCGGGCAGGAGACGAACAATGGAGCAAGACCTTCAAACTGATTCCATTTTAGGAAGCCCGAAGTTCTCAGGGATCCTAAGAAAGTGACCACTGTCTCCTTGCTTTCTACATGCATTCATTTTTGTGTTTTTGCCTTTGTTATAATTTTTGCATTCTCCAAATTAATGGAAGTAAGGGGAAACAGAGCCTAAGCACAAGAGAAGAGAGGGAAAAACCTGACCTCTGAACCTAACGCTTCACGCCCACGGAATGTATTCCCAGACTTGACTATTTAGGATTAATGAGTGCCCCCCCCACCCCACACCCCCGTATATGGCACTGTAATAAAGTAACAATAATGATAACAATAACGAAGGCGCCTTGATTCTAGTGCCTTATACCTTACTTAAAGTGCTTTAATGACTCTAATGGATTGAAGCATCCCTGTGAGATCAAAGGCAGATATTATCATTTCCAGTCTACATGAGAGAAAACCAAGGAAGAAAGGTTAAGTGACGTGACCAGGCCTCACTCATCAATACAACGATGTTCTGACAACAGTTAAGGGGCTACAAGCCCCTGTGCTGTCTACAGAGCTGCTCAGTTCAACCTGGACTCCCACAAAACATCTCTCCAGCTGGGAGTGGCACTGGCTTCTGAGAATTAAAAAAAAAAATCCACTTAAACTTCTTTCCAGTGAAAACAAAAATTCGCTAAAAGGTTTGCCACAAACCAATTTTTGTGCAAGGACAACCTCCTTTCTCTCCACGGTTAAGATCTATAGACACAGCCACAAATCACCTTGGTTTAAAAATCTCATTTTGATGTAAAGTTCAAAAATAAACAAAATTTGAAATATAGGGGACAGGACAGAGAATCGAGCCTTATATTCTTCTGCCTACTAGTGAATGGGAGAAAACTGCAGAGCCTGTTACTTCCAAGTGATAAAAATCTAACCTTCCTCCATGCTCTTACATCTGTTAAGCATGAACACAACACACCCAGCAGAAGAATGCTCAAGTACCGTGTCACAAAAAGCAGCAAGATCCTCTTTAGGCAAGGCCTGGTGTCAGCAAACGGAAAAGCTAGACATGTATTGGTCTTATTAATATTTGTATCTGTCATGTCCTCCCTTGGTAAACACTAACTCCTCCCCACTAAGAGAGGAACAAATAATCTAACCCTAACATGAAGTCTCTTTACCACTCATTTATTTGAGCTATCAAATATATGATTAGAATTAAAATCACAACTGGAATTGGTTCCTAATAAAAGTTACCCTTGCTCTCTTTCCCACCCACACAAAAGTAATTTTGTTTAGAAACCTTTCGTTTTTTTTGGCACCACCCCATTCCTGGGGTGTGTAGCTCAGTCACTGCCAGTAATTGCTTCCATATAATACTGTGTTTTCAAACATGTTTGCATACTTCTGATGATGCATAACATTTATATTGCATTTAAAACTCCAGACAGGCACACAGATTTATTTTGTGTTAAAAAACACAAAATATCGAAATGTACCAAAGTGAACACTGGAGGAAAAATTGACTTCAATTCTAAATATTTAGCCTTAGGAAGGTTGTGAAAATTAATCAGAAATATAAACACCCATTTAGGAAGTAACTCAACCTAAAAATCTGTGACAGAAGATATGAATATACACCCTGCCACAGATACAAATTACTATTGCTCAGGTCTGCATGCCATGAATAGGCTGGCTAAGAATTATTTCACTTAAGGTAATTTCATTGACCCCTTTATAAGACCCACTTGAACACAGCACAAACGGAAAACTAGTAACTGCAGCTCGTATTTCATTCCTCAAAAAGTACAAATAAAATCTTTTACCTACTTCAACACAGAAATATACTTCCTAACACTTTATTATCCTACATATAATACCTCTAAAAGTAAACAACAAATTCTGTTTCTAAACAACAAACATAATTTTTAAGATTCTGTATCAACTTCAGTTTGACTCTTTTAGGTTTGCAAACGTCTACATGGTAAAGTCTTGGTGGCCAACCTCCAGCTGTCCTGGGAGGGATGGAATACTCTGTAGGTGGTTCCCAGTGGGAGAATGTAGGCTCACTGATGCTGTGTCCTCTGAGGAGACACTGCAATCTAAGCTTCTTCCTGTCTCTCTACACTTCCATGAGGTGGACAGAGCCCTTCTACTGTTCCACACGTACCGGGATACTACAGAACCACAGCGCCAGAGCCAAGTGACCAGGAACTGAACCCATGAGCCCAAATAAACCCTTCCTCTAACATGACCGACTCTGATGTTTGCTTTGGTAGCAGGACACTGACCAATAGTATCTAAATTCGCTAACTACATTGTTCTCCACGGCTCAGGGATTTCATAGTTGGGTTGATTCTGCCTTCTCAGATAAGCACATGTCTAAGGAAGAACATAAAATTCCTCCCCAAAAGGATGGGAGCAAACAAAGGAGAGGAGGTGAGGAAGTAAGAGGAGATGAGGAGGTAAACAGGAAGAGGAACTGTGGGAACTGAGCAAGGGGGAAATAGTAAAAAAAGACAGAGGAGGGGAACACCAAGGGGTGGGGGGGAGAGGGAGGGAGCTGGGTCTGTCCCTGGAAGCATAGGAGTCAGCTCTGCCATCTGAGTTTTGGGAAGTAACATATCCAATCCCGGCTCTTGATTTAAGGAAACGTAATGACTTTTGTACATAAAGAGGGAACAAAGCAGCTAAGGGTTCATTTCATATCAATCGAGATCTATCCTGCATACATTCTACGCCACACTGGTCCAGAGCCCTTGGAGGGATTTCTGCTCCTAATACGGTAAGCACATAATAAACAGGCAAACCTTAAGGAAAAATCGAAAGTCATCAGAAGTTTTCTAGTGTCACGATATGATTTTATAAATTCAAAATGTGATTAGACTTTGATTCTGATAAGGGCTCTATCACACAACCCTAATTTTCTCAAACTATTCAAGTGAAATTTTAGATGTATCCTGCAGCAACACCCCCTCATGAAATGAGTACAACCTAAATTCTTTTATACAGAAGTTACAATGGCATTAATATTACTAAACCTATTATTAAATTATTTACTTGTCTAGAATGCACAAATTAAACTAAGCCTTCCAAAAGGAATCCTTGACTTATATGACACTAAAGCTAAGGTCTCAGGTATTGAAATGCAATGGTGCAGAATTACCACCTGGCCCTCCACAGCCAAACTCTAAAGCCCCCAAAGTCTTCTAGTCGAAGGAACAGCTTTTCCCCCATGGCCTATGATCATGCAGAGATGAACTTTAATTAAATCCAGGCAATGAAACTGTCTATTAAGCATAGTGTGTCAAGTCCAAACCTTCCTCCTTCCAAATCAGAGCATGCCCACAACTTCCCAATGCTTCCTGTTAGGTCTACATATTAGCAGAGATGTAAACGATATCACTTTTCACCCTTAGCAGTGAATTTCTTCACTTTTTACTGCTTTCTGTCCCAACTTTAATGTTCTTTTAATGTAGTTTTTCCTGTGTGATATATCATATTTATCTCCATAGCAATCCATCACTATTTCCTTTAATTGAGGTTAATTTCTTTCAACTTGGGTGAGGATGGGAGGGATGAGGGGATCCTCATCTGCTGCTCAGAGCATGAAGGGCACTCACAGCTGCTTCACGGAGCTTGATTTTCAGGATGCAGGAATTCCTCAAGCCCACCCCACTGCCCTCCAATCTGGATCTAAGTCAACAATCTACTGGGATGGGAACCCAGTTCCCACCCAGAACCACTTAATGAAAATTTTCTATCTAACTAGAATCCCTCCAGCTGCAACCTAAGTCCGTTTGTTTATTTTTACTCAAATAGCTAACAGCTGGCACCTTCCATGTAAAAGCACTTCATGTGTTTGGAAACACTGATTAACTCATACCTTGCTTTGCGGATCTCTAGGCCACAGAACCAAGATCACTTCCGAGCACTTTTAAACATTTTCTACTTTTACCTCAGGCTCATGTCCTATTTAGTTTAGAATAATTAAGTTATCAATAATAAGCATAGTGCATTATGATCAGTAGAGGGGGACTATATCTTTGCTCACCTTAAAAAATCAACTGTAACTTTAAGGTGGGCTCTGGCAGAGGCTGAAGGCTGTTCTTACACAAATTTGGACTGGGAAAAACAATGCCCTCAGCCACTTTTACAGACTGAAATCAGGGCTTCCCTCATCCTGGGACAATCTTGAAGTGATGGTAACTCCAAGGAGACACTTGTAATCTCTTCATGGGACACCAGAAGTAGCTATTCCATCAACTCCCAAGCACTCAAGTACCTGGCAGCAAGTATTACTACTCTGAAAAACTGGGGTGTGAGGGGACTCCTCTCAGTTGGGGCAGTTCTTGGAGGGCAATCCATTACAGAATAATCCATAGGCTCAAAGGACAATATACACTAAGGATTTGGGAAGACCCAAACTGAGCTATTAGAACAGGGGAGCAGGGTTTATTTATCACATGAGAATAAGGCTGTTGGAGAAACAGAGTCAGACTACTCATGGAGGGGCATCAGAGGGAAAGTAACGACTGGGAAAGGAACATGAAATACTGTATGCTCTATCAAGAAGCAAAAAGTTCACTATCATAAGCAACAGAAAGCCAGACTTTGCTCTTTTTAATATTTTGTGGAAATTCTCAAGAATGTAGTAATTTAAGTAGCAGTATAACCTCCTTGTGAGACTGATTACCCAGCTTCAACAATTATTAGCACAATGATCAGCCCTGTTCCACCTGCCAGACTTTCCCCAATCTCCTTTACATTTCTTTGTTTCCAGAAATCTTAAAAAATAAATCTCAGACAGTTCATTTCACCAGTAAATGCTTTGATGGCTATCAAAAAAAGGAAAAAGAAGTTTTCATGATTAGACTGCATATCAGCATCACTAGTTCAGAACAAAGATGTAAACAAGGCAGTTAGTGCAAACACATATACATCAAGAAGCAGGAATGAGGGCAGTAGGTAAGGAATGAGAAAGGCAAGAGGGTGCCAGAAGACAGTCCAAGAAAAGAGGCTGGCTGAGCTTAGATAAGACAATGGAGACTTCTAACCAGAACCAGAAACAACAAGGAATGGAGAGCTGAGAGTATGTGTTTGGTCTTAAAAGTACCAAGCTTAATCCACCATTTGAGCGTGTAGAAGAAAAACTGAAAATGCCAAGGGATGAGGTAGAAGAGCGTGAGCAGGCCGAGAAGATGGAGTAAGTCCAACTTGGCACAAGACACATTTGAAAGCACGTATGTGTCTAGGCTAGATACTGAAGTTCAGGGAAGCAGTGTAGTTTAAGAAATGAACTGACTATATAAACAATTATAATACTGAAACAAACTACTTAAAGGAAACTTTACCAAAGACAGGTCATGAAATAGTGAGTATACTATTAAAATTGGAAGGAGGCATTCCACTGCGTCCAGAACTCAGAGAAAGGCAGGAAGAAGAGAAAAAGAAAACAGGAGGTACACTGACAAGAAAGAATTCTCTAGGAGTTGAAACGTCTTCCACATACAGAATGTGGAGAGCAACATAACTCCAGAGTGCGGGGGCTTTGTATCCCAGAAATCCAGAAGGAAGCAAGGAGCCTGTCTCTAATCATTACCACAGGACCCTGGAAAACCTAACACCAATTAAGGCTACATCTAAAACCTGAAGTCAAAATTAATGGGGCCTTCATGCATTGTAGACAGGCATTACAAAGTTAAATCACCGTGCTGGTTGTCCTGACATGCCCACAGGTCTACAGGCTTCGCAATGGTAAGACTGTCTGTCTATGTCACTGACTTAATGGTGGTTCTAGCCTAGACCTGGAATAAACTACATGCCCAAGAAATAACATGTTTTCAGAGACGTTACCTTTGTTTGTTTTTAAGGTTTCTTTTTCTTTATGTGAGGATGTTTTGCCTCCTGCACACAAGTGCAGGACATGTATGCCTGCTGCCTGCAGAGTTCAGAGACTCAGAGCTCCAGGAACTGGAATCATGGAAGGTTCTGAGCCACTGTGTGGGTGTTAGAAACCAAATCCTGGTCCCCTTTAAGAACAGCCAGAAAAGCCAGGCATGGTGGAACATGCCTATAATCCCAGCACTTGGGAGGCAGAGGCAGGCGGATTTCTGAGTTCAAGGCCAGCCTGGTCTACAGAGTGAGTTCCGGGACAGCCAGGACTACACAGAGAAACCCTGTCTCGAAAAACAAAAACAAAAACAAAAACAAAAACAAAAAAAAAAAAAAGAAAGAAAGAAAGAAAGAAAGAAAGAAAGAAAGAAAAAAAAAGAACAGCCAGTGCACTTAACTGCTGAGCCATTTTTCCAGCCCCAGAGATATCTCTACTACACTTTACACCAAGTTAGAGAAGAGGAATTATTTTCCCCTATTTTACTGGTATGCAAAATGCCACTCAGGGAAAATCTAAC
Source organism: Apodemus agrarius (assembly GCA_964023405.1). Taxonomy (NCBI): domain Eukaryota; kingdom Metazoa; phylum Chordata; class Mammalia; order Rodentia; family Muridae; genus Apodemus; species Apodemus agrarius. Next base: position 70,057,919 of record OZ030009.1, on the reverse strand, counting down.
ACGGTCAAGTGCTCAACAAGCAATAAGGTGAGGATCCAGACCCCAAAATCTGGGAAGGAATCTTTACAAGGCAGGAAAGTCATGAGAAAAGGAATGGGACAGAGCAAGGCCATTCAATTTAGGGGACATAATGTCAAAGGAACATAGACTTGGGAACAAGCTCTGGCAGGAATCTGAAAATCAGAGCTCCCCTCCTCTTACAGTGTCCTCAAATAAAAAATAAAAAAGATCTTCGCGTCACCAGCTTACAGTGTAAAGAGCAAACGAAGGGGCAAGCGTGCCTAACACACAATAACCGCTTGATAATAATCTGCATCGTGTATGAAAGAAAAGACGGGCTTTATCATGGTTAAACGTCCTCCCAAGACTCCCTGTGGTGTGCACAGTAGCCTACAAGGTCTGATGATGTTAGTAAGCGCTCTGAAGTCAGCAAAGCCCCATAGAAAACAAGGAACTGGGGCTTTGAAAAACCTACGAAGACAACAACAGAAGGTCTATAAGTCTCTATGTCTACAGCTCAAGTGTTCTCTCAGTGACTTACTCTTCCTAAAATGAGTATCGGGCCCGGCAGGCTTTGCTAGAAACCAAAAGATCACTTCTTTCTGATGCCTCTAAACCAGAGGCACCAACTCATCTCTGGGCTCACTGAGAAACCTGGATGATATGATCCAGATATTAAAAATGGGAGACTTCTCACCTAGGGATACGGCTGACCTGGGCCTACAATAGAGTGGACAGCCAGTGGATGTTACCCACAGACATCTTACGAGCAAGACGACCTCTGCAAGTCTACAGTGGTGAGGGGCCAGTACTTCTCAGTTTAGGGAAAGCAAAAAGGTGATTCTGGAAAACCTCTTCTCAGAGGATACTGACCTCGGGAAAATAAGATGTTTAAAAAATATCACTGGCAATCAAACATAATTCTACATAATAACTATTACATGGCACCAACAACTCTAAATGAGAATTGTTCATGGCTTAAAACCCCAACTGATGAGGAGAACCTAAGAAAGAAAGGAATCCAAATAATAAAAATTAATGTTCCTTATGGATTCCAGGGCAACCTCCTCCGAGGAAGGTGTTTACCTCCATGACCACGGCAGCCCACTGTCCAGTTCGCCCTACAAGTTCTTCACTTTCCAAACCCCATCTCAGTTCACTCAAGGAGTGGAATGCCAAGAAGTGCCCTTGCGTCTAACAGGTGTGAACCAAGGTATCAATGTAGTGAGAGAGATAGGCTTATGAGCCTCTATACTTAAACAAGGTTTCCTTCAGCAGACTGTGTAAGACAATGTGCTCTAAGGTACAAGAGATCACAACTCAACCCTCACGGCCTGGAATTCCGGAAGTTCATTAAATACGGCCATTTGGCCCTCGGGGGTTTAGTTTTAAGATGCGTGTTCATTTTGTCCAAGAGATAGCTACACATACAGACAGAATATGTGTCACAGTCAGCTTACCCAGCAAGCCCTGCATGAATAGTCAGCAAGATAGGTAAGACGTTTACAGATTTGAAAACCCTACCAACAGCAACCCATGAACTATCAAGACAAGACAAAGGCTCACTCCAAAAAGTATTCAACTTGACAAAGGCGGCACTCCTCCCAGTTATACCCCTCCTGTGGACAGTTTTCACGTGATAAAATGTATTTAACACTTTCTTCAATTTATCCTAGGAGTGTATCTCTTGCTAACTGACATAAACTCCACCAAGAATTAAAAACCCCCTTTATTGCCCTCACCCCCACATTCTCTTCAGAGGCCATGTTTTCCAACATGAGAGTGTTTAGCTAGCACAACTTTTGGATAAAGAAGTATCTTTGCCACTGGAGGTAGAGGCAGGAAGGATGGCAGGGACTAGAAATGGAAAAAAAAAAAAAAGAATCTTCAAATCCCTGCTGTATTATCTACTAGATGTAAGTGAATAATAACTAATATGTCTGCAGCTTCAGCCTTAATCTTAAAACAAATGATAGTATTCAAATATAATATTTCACACATGCAGGCTGATAACGGGTTTCCCCTTTCTTTATTTCTGGAAGAGAGTCTGTGAACGACACAATACAAAGCACAATGTATTTAATGAAAGGTTTCCAGGCTGATTTCCCTACAGATTCTTTTCTGTCTTTTCTCTGGAACCTACACACGGGGTATACTGCAGGGACCGAGGGTGTATATAAAAATAAACTATGTGCTAGTATCAGAACTGATACCCTTCTCCTACAGGGGCAAGTGAATTATTAGATCTGTGTCATGAGTGTTTTTTTTAATATGCCATTGTTCCCACTTGAGCACATTAAATTTTCCATATCCACTTTTAAACCAATATAACCTTTTTTTCCCGTGTTCATAATGTTCACACTGTACATTAGCAGAGAGAAAATCCAATAGTGGAAGTCATCATATAGTAGTTATATGTAAAGCTTAGTGGACGGACACCTTTGGCATCCCTCTCCCCGTTTTGAATGGATCCTATATGGGGTTGGCTCACTCGAGGGGGTAGTATGCCTCCTGGGAAGCTATACTAATATTTTTTTCTTCTATGATTGATCACAAATCCATTTTAACATTACACTTTTTTTTTAAAGTTTATTATAACTTAGGTTCAACATCTTCTAGCCCACAAATTGAAGGTACTGGAATCTTTTGGTCTGGAAGATGTGTTTGCCAATTATTTTTGCACTAGTGCACATAAACAGGGAAGACTAGATCTTAGGTATGAGTTATACATTCCTGTACAAAATAATTGTATATTCTATGAAGACGGATTCCTTTTCTGGAGAAATATACAACAACACAAGGGAAATCTTGTACCGGCAGCATAACTGAAGTGAAGATACAATATTAGAAAAACAGGGTTACTTTCATTACTGTGATGCCGTGTGTCAGAATGTCTCTCCTTAATGAACCTGTTTGCAATAAGACTCCGGGTGCAAAGAGGCTATTTAGAGAGACTATTGTGTCTATAGCAAGTCCTTCAAATATCTTCCCACCATTAGACATGCCGCATTGACCAATTCTGTCCTGATTGCTGTTCTTTTTACTACCAAGGGACACTCTTGCCCAGACAGACGGATGGATCAGATATCGCAGTTCATAAAATGTTTACACTGTAACACACACACACACACACACACACACACACACACACACAGCACTATACAAGCTACTGAGCTCTGGATCACACAGTAGTAGAGTAAGGCAGTAACATACAAAAGCTAACGACGTTCCAGTATCAATGAGAGGTTTTAGGTAACGCTGTGCTTGCCTGTCCCTCTCACAAAAAAGCCTTGCCCCACACCCCTGCTTCTGGAAAATACCAACACCCACTGCTCACGAGGGAACACTGCGCACAAACCAAACACTTTCTATGTCATACATATTCCGTATTCTGTCGGGATTTTACTCCTAATTGCTGACAGGAACACAGGGCTGTATACACCATGCCATGAAAACAGGGTGAGGGGAATAAACTAATAATTAAAGAAGAGCTGAAAAGCCTTCCTCAGAAGATTCGGAGCTCCAGCTCCTACTGATGCCCTCTGAGAACAAGGGGCTCATCTCTGCGGTAACTAAGTATCTTTTGCTAAACCAGTTCCTTTTTACCCAGCCTAACTAGACCAGCCAGGGGTACCTGGAGGACACTTCCGTCCTGGCCTCACCCTGCGTGTTCTTATCAGCCGTTTTCTTGCTTCAGCCTCACCTTTTACACAGCTACACAGCAACTGATTATCCACAAAAGCCTTTCCCTCCTGTGCTTCCTCTAACAGTATATACTTTATATTCGAACACAAATAATGCGTACGACAGCCAGCTGCAGTCTTTCTAGTCCACTCTCCCGGCTGTCAAATAGAAGTTGTTCAAATCCAATAGGTCCAAATTGCCACGTCTCTAGTAAGTACAGTGACTACAAGATCTGATAAGGAACCGCACACTGAGTTCGACTTGGATCCAATGAACCAAAAGCATCTAACGGCAGTTTCAACTCATTGCTTTGAAATTTCTCTATCACCTCCTTTTCTTTTCTGGGCTCAATCTTATATTCCTCCAGCAGACTTGACATACAGACAATTAACCTGTTTTGTAGCTCTGATTTCTATTACTTTATGGACTAGTTTTGATTTCGCTATGCATTTTCTCAGTCACATTTTAAATTCCTATTGTGATAAAAAAAACTTTAAAAAAATGCTATTAAAAATGCTCTGAGGAATCTGGGGTGTCTTAACTCAGCAGTTAAGAGTACTGGCTACTCGTCCAGAGAACCTGGGATCAATTCCAGCATGGACACGGCAGCTTCCAACCGTTTGTATCTGCAGTTCCTACATCTCTCTCTAGACTCCACAGGCACCAGGCATACACACAGTACATGGACACACATGCAGGCAAAACACCCATACACATAAAAATAAATGACCAAATTGAAAAAAGCTTCTTCGACTATTATTAAATTCCTATATCGAAGGCATTTATGTGGTGACAGTTCTAATTCTATAAACGGCTTCAATATACTAAGAGTATGCCTGCAGAACTAGGATCACGTGGCAATCACTCAATTTCCAAAAAAACAAAAGCAAACCCTAAGAGTGTAAGGACTGAAAAGGCATGTGTCTTGGGTCAAAAAAAAAAAAAATCCTAGATTTTTAAGGAAGACCTTGTTCCTGAATCTTCTCCACACCACTGGCCCTTCCTATATTTTGTCAATAAGATTTTTATTTTAATTTTTGTTATTATTCTATATTTTTGGGTATTTTGTCTGCATATCTATCTGCACCATGTGTATGAAGTTTCTCAGAAGCCAGGAGAGGGCACTGGCTCCCCTAAATTTGGAGTTACAGATGGTTGGAAGCTGCCATGAAGGTGCTGCAAACTGATCCCAGCTACTCTGGAAGAGCAGTCAGCGACCTATCCACTGAGACATCATTCCAGCCTTTGCTTCTTTTTTTTTAAATGCCATATCTACTAAAACAGGGCCAGGCATTTGTCTTATGTACACTTATAAAGAGAAAAGAAATAAGGATAAAAAAATTACAGATAATCTAAACATTATTTCTACGTTCCTTTATAGCAATTACTCTCAAAGCATGGTCTCAAGGGGCTGTGTGGCACAGTGGTAGAGTACTTGTTTGCCAGGCCGTGTATGGTATTGGAACCAGCAACAGCATCTCACTGGGATGTAAATTCTCAGGCTGTGGCACAGATCTACAAGTCAGAGAATGTGAACAGGGCCCAGCACTTTGGGATCAAGATGTTCCAGGAACGAGGTCAAGGTCAATTCAGCACCACCTAGTCTGAACACAGCTGTGGGTTCAAGGCCCAGAACCCATATGAAATCCCACGAGCTGGTGACTCTGACACATGCTCAAGTATAAAAACCATGCCCTTAAACTATACAATGTGATATGCTCAAGTGTGTACTGCTTAAGATATTTAATACCCTTTAAATAACATTTATTAATTTGCCACAGGCAAATGAAAAAAAAGATACAAAAAGAAAAAAAAAACACTACTCAATTGCTGAAAATATCTTTAATATTATTTAATATCCAAATTTAGAGCAACAGACAATAGATCTCAAAGCTGTCTTTCAATTGTGCTACATAATGTAAACCACTCAATTAATTTTTTTTATTTGAATGAAAGAAAGCACTCTGCACATAATTAATAAAATTAAACACTTAATTCCAAATTTGAGATAATGTGATAGAAAAATAATGGGAACACTGTAATGCAATTAACCATAGGGGTCTGGGAAGAAGCCACAGGCACTCTGAAAGACGGACTGCTTAAAGGTAACCGCTAAGCAGGAGCAGCCACGGGTGGCAGGTAAAGGTGACAAGGACATCTTTGCCAAGATAAAGAGGTAAGAGAGTGAGAAGACTGGAAACCTGCACCAGAGGAAGAGCAAACTAAAGTGAAAAAACTGGGACGTTTGTTCTGCCTTTAAAGTGTAACATCATAAAGACTTAGAAGGAGGAATTATGGTCTCTGCAAGCCGTGACCCCAGGGTGTACTGAAGCCAGGCAAGGATATTACACAGAATTTCAAGCTTCATGAAAACAATATTCTGAGACAAAGATGCAGACATTGGGAGCTAAGCCCTAAGATAGACAGCTTGGCAGGTAGAGGTGCGTGCTAACCAGCCTGAAATCCACACAGTAGAAGGAAAGCAGTCGTTCCAACAGACTTTCCTTAGAACACTACCAGCACACACCCACATACACAGAGACACGAATGCACATGCATGCATACACCCTACACACAAACAGATAAATGTGAAAATACATCTACAGGATGCAATGATATATTATCATAATATATAGATCATTTTAAGTTTTAAAAGGTGTTATTATCAAACTGACCTGAGCTACTGTAGTCAAATCCATAACCTAAAATAAAAATGCAAAAGTCATAATTTACTAAGCCTGTATTATGTCAGAAATCTCCGCATACAATAGAAAAAGAGAGGACAAGGCAGCAGGTCTCAATGTGAGACAGCCCCGAGGCTATATCAAGGATTTCTGATCCCTGAGGATAGGGGTGTGTGTGTGTGTGTGTGTGTGTGTGTGTGTGTATTCTTTTGCCTGCTTTTAGGGACAGTATTATTATAATAATAAAAATCCAGTGACTAAGCAAAATATATTGCTTCCTGTCTGCTGACAGAGTAATCCCAGAAATCAGGAATTTAAGGCTATAGAACAGACACTGTCTCTAAGACTACAAACAAATTGCGAACAAGGAGTGATTTTGATTCAGTATTTACCCAGTATATGGAGAAGGAAAGGAGACTAAGCACTGGGTGAGACTCACGGGTCACTGGTCATGTGATCCTGTTTTAAACATGAGACCTCTGCCACTCACTGCATTCTCTCAGCATTTACTCCCAGGCACTCTCAACACTAACAAACTCTCAAGCTCCTAAGGTTCCTAACTGAGGTTCTGAAAACTTGGATCCTTCCTTATTTTATTCTGCACACCTCCCCCAATTAGTTTAAAGGTTAAAATCTATCTAGTTCATCAACTGATAAATAGGTAAGGGAGACATGATATATCGATAGAATAGTAGTATGTGGCAGTAGAATAAAGTATTGGCGTCAGCCAAGGCTTCTAATTTTTTCTACTCACAACTCATTTTCTATCAAAACATTTTTATATAATTCTAAGTATACAGATACATAAGATGCATATTGAAATCAATAATAAAGTTATTTAAAAGATTCTTTGGTGCATATATATATGAACATACACAAATGTGTGCATTTTTGATGGAAATTTGCATGCAAAGATGGACATGGTTTTTTGTTGGTGCTTATTTTCACATAGGGAATTAAATCTTGGCTACTGCGGGATGCAGAGAATATTAAACTTCTTCAGGGAGAGGTGGTCTTCGATTTATAATGACCAATGCTGAGGATGCCACTTCACATAAGACATGATAAAACATGATGTAAGAACGTTTCGGGCCATCTAAGAAATGGCTGGGAATTCTGTTCTACCCCAAGCCATAGAAACTTTTCATGAAATTCAGAAAAGCTACTCATAGTAACTATTTCCTGTTGAAGAAGGGTGGGTAAGACAGGGTCTTATACCCCAGGCTCTTCACAAGCATGCGACATACCTGGTTCTGCCTCCATCTCCCAAGTGTGCACCAAGACACTCACCAACCAACAACAATTTTGAAATCAAACATTCTAACACAATAAAATCCCAAATACTTATTAATACTCTTTTGTACTTAAATGCTAAAAAAATGATGGTAGAAAAATAATAAAAGTATTTGTTACCATAGTTAAACCATCCTGTTTCTGTAAAAGCAGAAACTTTTCAAGGTTTAGTAAAAGCACTGGATTTAAAAATTGCATACAATAGTTTTGATCCTGAGCTGAGGTATCTCTGCGATGAGCCCACAGGATGTAAGGGACTGGAGAAGAAAATGCAAATCTTGTGCTTCAGAACACAGACTGCAATGAAGAAACAGGGCACCACAAGTGTCATCAAGACCACAAGCACACATAAACTCATCATGTGTTTGATTTCGAATCATCAGAGATTTTGTTGCTGTATATTCAGGGCCTTCTGCTTTTGCCAAATTTATTGCAACCCCCATATTGAAGTTACATAATTATCCACAGTTATGTATAGATATGTTATGAATGATGCTTAAAAATGGTATGCAAATGAAAGAAGATTAATGCAAAATAACATAGACAATTCCATTTGTATGAAATTACCAATAGACAGAAACATAAAGAAAGATTTATGACCACATACATTCAGAGAAAACTAATATTGAAAGTTGACAGTTAATGGTATCCATTTCTTCTGGAGCTTCAAACTGTGGTTTATTTGTCCAGATTCAATAGAGATTCATTTTTAAATTTGCTCTATCAACAAGGCATCTTAGAGACTGATGGTTAAAAATACCCAATTCAAATTTTCTAAAACATATTTCTGTTGTGGAGGAAAGGATCTCAAAGAACACATTCTCATCTTCTCATCAGGTAAGATTCAGAGCAAAGCTTTTCCTGACCTAAAATGAGAGCTCTGGTTGAAGATGCAGAGTTCTGGTTGCCTCAAGTTTTAATGGTGTGTCAATTTTCACTGTTGTGGGACTTACATCTAGCTAACTAAAGAATATGGAGGCACAGGTCCCATTTCCTCCAGGAAGTCTTTGAACTGCACCCTGTGTGGACAGTTCCATAGTGTGTGGACTGGTGACTATATCCTTTATTCCTCTTCTTGGCTTCGTTCAAAGTTACCTAGAGCACAAGCAACGCTCTGTTTTATTCACAACTGCAGTTCTTACCAAGAAGTATCATTTTTTTGCTGTTGTTTTGTTTTATGGATTTCTGATCCAAGGACTGCCTTTACCCTAGAGCTACAGCAAGCCTATGACCAATATTTGAGAGGGGGGGGAGGGGGAAGGGAGAGGAAAAAGGGGAGGGAGAGGGAGACACAAGATTTATATTTGAATGGATGAATAGGTAAAAGGTGCATTTTAGGGAAAAGATTGACTAATTCTTAAAAGGATTTATTCAGAAGCAAACCATGTGAATATATCTCATGTGGTGAACAAAATCAGAATACAATCATCCAGGACTCTGGGCAAACAGAGGTCTCGTATAATTCCTGTCTTAAGAGAAAAAAAATCCTGAAAGTATGACTACAGAAGCTTAAATGTAACCAATGACAGGGTACTAAATATGTTAATATCATAAACACATAAACCATAAATGATCAGAAGTTAGGAACAATTAAGGGAAACAATTAAAATAGAATTGTATCATATTTCTTGAATTTGGTTAGTTCTCAAACATTAAATTCAGATGTTGCTTTTACTCATAAGCTCTGAAAAAGCAAATACTATATTCTACACTCTGCTCACCATAAATCTTAACTTACCATTCAAATTTAATCTAAACACAAACATAACCCTAAAACCTCCGCCAGGCCTACAAATATTCAAGACAACCAAAATCTGATTTCTAGGACAGCAGTTTTAACTTTACAAGTGCAATATTTATACTGAGGAGATAAATTATGTAAATCATAATGGCTTACGCTTGTATCATATCTAAGCCTGCACTTTTACATTCTACAAAATTCCGGAGTCTACAAATTTACCCATAGCTCAGTGGGTCTACTGAACAATTTTACATTTAAGACAGTTGGATATTGATTAAGATTTAAGATCTGTTTGGGAAAAGCTTTAAACAATATCATTCACATTACTTACTTAGCACTTGATCACAGTGTCTATACAACAAAACTCATTCATAAATTAAGCCTCTATTGAAGCCACTATACCATTCACTTTCTTTCCATGCTGCCTTAAAATACTAAATTCAAACATCAAATTCAGATTTAAATTAGATCAGTCTTAACCAATTTTAGTTGACAACCCAATTAGCCAAAAGAATATTGGTAACCTTTCCAGACATAAATATTAAAATCCTTTTAAATGCATAAAAGCTTCGTTGCAAGTGTTTGTTTTGATGCAGGGCCTCACATAGCCAGGGTGGTCTTGAACTCACTGTGTAGCTGAAGGTTACCTTAAATTAGGTTATCCTGTGAATGAGGGTAACCTGTCTCTACCTCTCAGCATGGGATCTGCAGGTATTATGTCACCATAAGAGGTCTATACCGTGCTGGAGATCAAACCTCAGGACATCATAAGTTAGGCAAACAGCACACGCTTCTCTAACTACTGAGCTAAATCTCTGACCCAATGAAAGCTTTCTAAAGTAGGTACACTAAAATATTTTAATGTTTCAAAAATAATTTAAACTCTCAAAAATGATTACTGGCATCCCCAATTAATCAAATAGCAAATTGATGATTTGGGGGTAAATTAATTCTGAAAACTCTACTCAAGTAAAGGGAGGCACCACATGAATACGCAGTAATTTGTCTTCTCAGGCCAAACAGCTGAAGCCGACTGATCTAGTCCTGGGAATTAGGAGAGGACAGCCCTGGGCCTGGGGGTTTTCAGAAACAGAAAATTATGGTGCAGTGTACTGGGTGGCACCTAAAGTATGGAATAATTTTGTGCTTCTTTTTTTTTTTTCCACTAAGTATTTGGACACTTGCCCCTGCTAAAAAATAAGTACTGTAAAATAGCCCCAGGATTTTGTTTCCTTTTGTTTTTTTTTTTTTTTTTTTTCAAGACAGGGTCTTACTATATAGCTTCAGTTGTCCTAAAACTGTACAGAGCAGGCTGCCCTTGAGCTCAGAGCCACATTCCTCTGCCTCGCAATCCTGGGATTAGAGACGCGCGCACTACTATACCTGGCTAAAGTTCTTCCAGGACTTTAAAACCTAGTTCAGAGCAGTACATAAATACACTAACAACTATACGAAAGGAACAATATGATAAAGAAAGGACAAGGTTAAAAACATAACTAGGTAACAAGAAGCCCGGTGCCAAACACATAAAGACTATCAGAGAAAAGCAAATGCAGATGGGTAAGCTTCCCGACACGCAAAAGAGGCGTTGGCTACACCGCTGAGGAGTTTGCCAAACCAAGAACAAGGACAGTGTCAGAAGCTTTTCTTTAGTCTCCAACCCCAACAAGACTGTCCTGTAGAGAAACTGAAGGCGACCTGACCAGCTACTGTAACAAGCCTACCAAGGGCTATGAGTAGTGATAAAAATTCACCATGAGCCAACGCAGCCCTCCAGCTACAGCAATCACAACTAAAGTTTCCAAAGAAACTTACAGGGGAAGCAGCTGCAAAGGACAATGTGAGATGAAAACAATGTATTTACAAGTTTGACTGAACAGCGAGCGTGGGGCATTAGCACAGAATCGCACTTTTACAGTGTGAGGACTTTTGGGGAGAAAGAGCACGTTTTCAGTTCACAGAAATGTCTAGGACCTTAAATGAGCTGTGCTGAACCCAACTACCTAATAGATGAGGTTAAACTGGTGCCCAGACTTAAGCTTTCAGTGTAGTGCAAGAGTGCCTTAAAATAGCCCACTAGCAAAGGGTTCCACAGGGCCTTCACATCCTAGCTGACAGGGCACACAGCTCTTCTGTATTCCACAAAGGCCTGAATTATTCTAAGAAGGTAATATCACACACGGAAGGATTTGGGCCACCAACACATAAGTGGGTCATGAACTAAGGTGCACTAAGGTTCGCACTGTTTACTTCTTGAAGGAGCTATTCAAGAACATATTCTTGAGCCAGAGATGGAGCTAAGTGGATGCAAAGGAAGAGGGAGGGAGGAGGAATGAAGGGGGAGAGAAGGGAGCAGGAGGGAGGAGGAGAAGGAAGGGGCAGAGGGAAGGAGGATCGTACGTTTACCAGGGCCTCTAGTTACTCCTTGGATAAACCATAAAAAGCTGTAAGAGAAAGCATGGAGCTGCTGCTACACATAGACAGTTGTGTGCACACTTAGCACACACGAAGCCCCAAGTAGGGAGTAAAGGGGCAACACAAGGAGGGAAAGCCTCCGGAAGGGAAGGGAAGAATGGAGGCCAGGGTGGGAAATAAACACACGCGTGCCAACTTTACAAAAGCAGTGGCCATGTGCACGCACTGCCAGGCCCTTCCCGGAACCCTGAACAGAACCACTCCCTGAGCGTATGTACCTACTTAGGTGAGCAGACCTACAGTTCAGCAGCTCCAGGACCTGAAAAGAAAAGGATCTCAGAACCCGGGAAGCCAGTGGTGTGACAAGAAGCAGACTCTTCTGAATAGCACCAAAAAAGAAAAGAAAAAAAAAAAAAGCTAAAATTGCCCAACAAAATGCAAGGCTGAGCGGCTTATCCTGCTGATTACTGTTCTAAGAATCTCATCGACAGGGGTGAAATACGAAGAAAGTGTGTGCTGGCTTTTGACAGAAAACATATGGGAACTTACCTGGGGAAATTTACTCTCTCTTAACTAAACAAGGACTCTTTTCAGGTATTTTGAGTTGAAATTGAGAAGGACATTCTTAATTATAGAAAATATGGAGGAAAAAGTCAGCGACCAGTGAACGCTGAATTTAATGCACTCATATTCTCCTTCAGGCCTGGCATGCGGGTTAGCTTTCGTCAGCTTGACACACGCACACTAGTCACTGGGGAAGAGAGAATCGAATGACTTCTATCAGTTTGGTTTGTGGGCGTGTCTATGTGACAGCTTCTTGGTGGCTGAGCTATCTGGAAGGCCCAGACCACAGCGGGCAGTGCCATCCGTAGGCAGGTGGCCCTGGGAGGTATGCGAAAGGTAACTGGACATGGGCCTGGGAGCAAGCCAGGAAGCAGCATTCTGCTCCCATCTCTGCTCCTGCTGGTGCTCCCGCTCTGACATCCCTCAGTGATGGACAGTGATCTGGAATGTGTAAGCCGAGGAAGGCCCTTCCCTCACAAGTGCCCACAAGTGATGTTTAACACAACAGGACGCAAGCCAGGACCCATGGGTAGCAGGCAGCTCTGCTAGAACAGTATTTACTCTTTACATACAGAGACCTGGTGGATGGGTCAAGCAAATAGAGAGGGCAGCCTAGAAAAGATAATGGAGATTCCAGGCTCCCTGGGAAAAATAAATGGCAGAGGGCACAGGAAGAGAACAAATTAACGTATTCCCAGGCAAGAGAGGGCCAAGGCCAAGGCACAGAATAGAAAGAAACGCCAATTTTGTGAGTCTTCCTACATGAGCTACATCTCTCTGTTCCCTGACATGAAACCAACAACAAGCCAACACAACACTTCCTTCAGCAGCCAGGGCCTCTGGCAGGAGAATCTCATTTATTCCAAGATACCATGGTCATCTTAAAGTCTCCTGAAGACTTTGCCCTTAAAATGAAGGACACAGAATGAGTTTCCTGAGCTTCCTCCTGGCACTAACACGCTAGGACTCGAAAGGCCACACATAGGCACAGCAGAATACAGACTCTCAAGCAGACTGCCAGCATTTGAGTCTCTGTTCCCCTATCACTAGCTGTCAGACTTCAGGCTAAATTCTCCTTGCCTCAGTTCCCTGCCTGTAACAGAAGAGAAAAAGTCTTTTCTCTGATGGACCTACCCCTAAGGATAAAATGTACCTCAGCTGTAACTCTATTTATTATTTTCTTATTAATGATAGTATCTTTCCAGCATGAGTATTTACATGAACAAACTACCTTTTGGTGAATGTTTTTGTGGGAAGCACAGCTACTCTGAATACTGCTTCTTGGAGCACTTCACCCCCATGCCACATACAGACAACGATTACTCAAGCTGGAATCTCCTACTTAGCCGGATGCAGCGTCAGGAGCCTGCTGACGAAGATTCCACAGCCCAAGAATCACCAATGCTTCATTCCTTCACCATTATGTCTTTGTCACAGAGTTCAATCTAGTTTGTGTACTGTACCTTTAAAAATATAGTCCCAAGAACAGGGAGTATGTATCAGTTGATGGACACTTGGAAAATACATGACGAATTCTGGGTTTGATTCCCCGGTGCTAAAAATAAAGGTTAGGAAAAAAATCCATAGAATCCCTTTTGGTAGAAGATTTACTAAGATCTTTACAAAAGAGAATCCCTAAGCCTATAGCTAGTTTGGGATTACTGAACTCTTGACTTGCAGCTCTAAGGGGCCCCCAAATCACTAGCATCTCAGTGACATTTATGCTGTTGTTCCCTGTGGAAAGCAATGGGAAACTTTAGATAAACTGAGATATAGGTGATATTCTATAAAGGAAACTGTCCCTTTTTATCATTCTTTAACAAATTTATACATGCTATATTGAATTTTAGTCACTTTGACCCCATTATCGTCTCTCATCCCCCAACACTGAGCCCCTCATTCTCACTTCTCCCATTTTCACATCCCTCTTCCCTTTCTTTCCTTTTTTCTTTGTCTTTCTTTGTCTTCCTTCCTTCCTTCTTTCCTTCCTTCCGTCCTTCCTTCCTTCCTTCCTTCCTTCCTTCCTTCCTTCCTTCCTCCTGTGACCAACCCAGTTTAATTAAGGTGCAGGAGTATGAGTTAGTGGTTATTTATTGAAGCATGGGCAACTTTGCAGTGGCTATAGTTAGGAGAGGCATGATTCTTCCTCTACTAGCCACTAGTAAGTAACTGCCAACAGCTCCTCAAGAGGCCGCACAAGCCCCTTCCCCACATGTACAACAGTGTGAATTCAGGAGCACAATGGCCTTGGCATTGCTAGAAGGCAGCAAAGATTGGTCCCTATAAACACTACACCTGATTTAACAACGGGAGTGATCCAAAGCTCAGTGCTAGAAGCACACTCCTATGTGTGGAGTGGAAAGAAAAGGAGCCCTTTAATGAAGCAAAATCAGAAAAGCAATGCCAGGAAAGTGATTTAGGCAAAGAGCAGAGAACAATGGGAGAAAGGAACTTCTTCACGGTCTCCATAGCCTTCTGGGCTTCACCTCAGGATAATCCTCTCTCCTCACCACACAGGTCAGTACCCCCCTCAGCTCCTAAGCGCCTCAGATGAGACGTGTTTCAGCTCCCACAGGATTCTTGAACCCAGGACTCATGTTGCATTTGTACTCCCCATCTCTTCCACCAGAGTCTAGCCAGGTTACAGTAAGAGTCCTCCCAACTCTATCTTCAGTCAAGTCTTACAGTTCAGCTTAAACCCCAATGGTTCCTACATGCAACAACAGACATGAATCTCAAATGAAACCGCCACACTTACAAATACATACTGCATGATTTACACTTGTACCACATTCCAAAAAAGACTAAACTGCAGGGGTGAGAAAAATATTAGTGATACCAATAACGGGCAGGAGAATAGAGGTTATTTTCTCCATTACACAGGGGTACTTTCAAGGTGTGTTGTTTAATTTACACAGAAGAACACTATATTGAATAGTGCTAACTAGGTACCTCTTCTGTGCCTTGATGAATTCTTTGCTCTAAGTTTGGGCTGGATCAACTTCAATTATTTCATCCTTTGTGTTTCCAGAATTATGTAACATCATTGAGAGTGTCCTTAGTATGAAGCCTTCTCCGTCCTTCCGAGTCTTGTCCCCACAGTTTTTGACATGAGCAGTCTCTCAATTTATAATCAATTAGATATCCATCCCTCAGCTTTCCCAACTACACACAGTTCTGACACCAGTGTGAGGCTTGATGTGCCCTTGGTCAACTACACTGTTCCAGGAATCCTGTTCGTAATTACTTCAAGTCTTATTTTCAGTGTGGATACTTTTTCTTTGCTTCACTGTGAACTTTCTTGACAGATTTCTTTTCTGCTATCACTTCTTTTGACCTGTCACATGAGTTTATCAAAGACAAGGGGACAACATCACTCATGCCTGTCTGCTCATAAACCAAATAACAAAAAGACCTAACGCCACTAATACAGTGAACCATAAGTCATTAACATGATTTCTGAACTTTAGACTATACTGATAGGGAACTGGTGTTAATAAACCATGGCAAGTAAAAGCCAGAGTCATGTAAAAGAAGAAATTATACTTAATAAGTAATTTTAAAATGAATGAACTGAATCACCACCGATTTAAGAAATAGAACTTGAGTGCCTTCCTACATCTTATAATATCAAAGAAGTGGGGGGGGGTCCCTGAAGACCCAACTCCATCTAGATTAACAGATGAGAAAAAATTTGTCCTACAATTCCAACTCTGATATCAGTAACAAAATTCTGGGTACTATTATGTTTTTATGACATTCCTTTGACAAAGTCAATAATATTTTTTCATTGGTTGAATGGACCAAGAGAGAATACTATTAGACAATACTTGTAGAAATTAAACCAGACACTATCATACAAATATACACAGTGAATGCAACTGGCACTACTCTCTAGTGTGCTCACGGAATCCTCGTAGCCACCCACAAGGCAAGCGGCATTGTAATCACTATTGTACGTATAGCTGAATGCCAGGCAATAAGGAAGTCCAATAACTCATCTACAAATAGGCCAACAGTAAGCAATAAAGCCAGGACTCAAAAAGCAACTTCACAAATCAAGCAGTTCAAAATGCTATTTTCTCTCTGCTTTCTGTACAAGATAAACGCAGTAGTCAGGAAGGGTACCCGGCACTGATCCCTAGATGTTGCACAGATCTCACTTAGTGAAGCTCAACACCACACGCAGTT
The DNA here is from genome assembly GCA_964023405.1 of Apodemus agrarius. NCBI lineage: Eukaryota > Metazoa > Chordata > Mammalia > Rodentia > Muridae > Apodemus > Apodemus agrarius. The sequence goes on along the minus strand of OZ030009.1, from coordinate 70,041,347 downwards.
CACTCTCCTGGGACAACAAGTACAACAAACAATGACCCACTGAGTTAGGAAAACCATTCCAAGATGCTAAGAGCGGCAGGAGAACAGAGTGAAAAAAAATTCTAAGAAAGTCCATTATTTTATTCTAGGCTTTTATGGAAAGCTGACATAAATACAAGAAGAGCACTAATAAAATTCACTTTGTTAGAATAGAAAAAGTCTTGTATTTATCATAAATGTGTCTAAGAAGAGTGCTGTTACAACAAGGTATGGAGCATCAACAAATTCCACTGACATTTTCAATACCTCTGACCCTGAAAGTTAATCATACTGCCTGCAGAGGTCTGATCTCGCAAGAATTCCATAAGGAGCAGGAGCGTGAGGGCCTAATAGGGATGTATGATACAGAAGCAAAGGGATTAGTTAGCTAAAATAAGTGGATTCCTCTCTAAATATAATCTGCTCATAAGGACATTTAGAACATTTGTATCTCATTAGGGGTATTAAGTGAGAAAAGATTCTCAGTACCAAACAATCCTAATTATAATTCATCTTAGGAAATAAAGTGAGTTTTCTTAACTGAGATGGAAAAATGTTTGGCAGGAAACATATTTAATATACTAACAGAACTGTCACCAAACCCAGACACTAAAGCAAACATGACAGACTGAAGGAACACTAGCATGAAAACTAACTGCTCTCAGAACGACAATGGCTTTCCATGTTTCTCAAAACATGCTTCTTCCTCTGTCATCATAACAACCCAAAGCAGAAGAAGCGTGACTAAGCAAAGAGACTCAGTCTGTAAGCAGCAGCAGCAGAGACATACCAACAGTTTACTCACTCATCTTCCATGAAGGTGACACAAGAAGTAAAAACAAGGCAGTTAATAAGGCGACTTCACCATCAGTGAGGGGGCTTCCATGTGGGGAAAACTCTGTCTACTTCTCCATCTCACCAGAAAGGAGAGCTTGACAAGCAAGTATTGCAACAATTAATCAATCAATTAATTAATTAATTCTACAGAAATGGAATGCATGGTGTGACTTCTTGTTAGATGCTCAAAGACAATGTTACTAAAGTTGAAAAGAGAAACTTGACAGCAGGTACGCTGTAAACCTCAGCCGCTGTCACAGAATTGAACAGGGAAGAGTGTGAATTAAGCCAACATGGAGGCCAACCACATGGCAGACCGGAGCTACAAGGCAGACACAAAAGCTTTGAAGAAAAGGAGACCTAAAGCACTAGAGAAAGCATATTTAGCTCTGGCCAGCAACCTAAAGACAGAAGACAAGAAAGAGGAATATATATGTTCCGCTTTGAGTCAGAATTCACAATGGCAGGCAGACCTAGCATAAGCTGATGGCAGCTCTGGAGCTTCTGCATGGGATGAGAATTCTAGGACGGGAACCTAAGATAATGAGCAGTAGGTCAGAGCCGATGCCCAATGCTGGGTATGCATCACTGCTTCGGCCTCTCTTACTGTGGTAAGAGTCTCCCTCAGAAGGTAGGGCTGTCTCATTGCCTTTTTGAGCTCCACAGCCTTATTGCAAGGAGCTCATTTTCTAAAATTCAGATAGGGAGTAATCTCTACCCTCTCCTAGCATAGTTCCTCCCAGGAAGCACTGGAGAAAACTTGGTCCAGTGCCTACTCTCAAGGCTGTGATCTCCATGACTAAAATCATGAGGCATCTCCCTCTTGGCTGAGAGCTAGGGCTTTCATGCTCCTAGTCTACACCATGCCCCCAGGAAAGAGGGGCCAGGCACTGGCATCAGTGTTTTCACGTTAGGCACAAGTATGTGCCTCGATTATTTTTAAGTATCCATTTGAAAACTGTGAAGGGGTTGTTCTGTGGAAGTAAAAGAGACAGTGGCATCAGTATCCAGCGGTGGCTAAGAAAACACTTTACCATTAGATAACAGAAAGATCAGAGGACAGGGAACTATTTTCCTACTGTAAGACTCAACACAGCTTTTAAAAAGCAGAGTTTCTCAGCCAACAAAAGCAATCAGAACAATAGTCTATGTTATCATTAATTTTACACTTTCCAGTATGACCCACTCCTCTCTGTAGTAAGTCTTGCTATGGGGAATTAGGTTTGGGGGAATACAGGGATTTAGATCACTCAATGAATTTTGCATGATGTATGTATGTATGTATGCATGTATGTATGTATGTATGTATGTTGATAAGTGAACTGTCCTTTCTCGATTAGGCAACTTTTCCTTTCCTTGAAAAAATAGTGTCACTCCTGTTCCTATTCCCACCTGCCCCGGTCCACCTACAAATTCTACTGTTTTCCCTTTCCAGAATATCCATGTACCCACCCCCACCACAGTTCTCCCTCCTTGTTACTTACCCTCTCTGGGTTTGTGACTTGCAGTATGATTATCCTTAACAACTAATATACACTTACAAGTGAGTACATGTCATGCTTGCTTTTCTGGGTCTACGTTGCCTTGCTCAGGATGATGGTCTTTTTGGTTGGTTGGTTGGTTGGTTGGTTGGTTGGTTGGTTGTTGGGATGGTTGTTTGTTTGGTTGGTTGGTTGTTTGGTTGGTATGTAGTCTCATCTATTTGTCTGAAAATTTCATGTTGTCATTTATTAACATCTGAGTAATACTCCATTTTTAAGTGTATATTTCCTTTATCCATTCTTTGGTTGAGGAAAAGTTAGGTTGTTTCCAGAGTCTGACCATTATGAATAAAGCAGCTATAAACATAGTTGAGCAAGTGTCTTTGTGGTAAGATGGAGTGTCTTTGGGTATATGCTCAGGAGTGGTACAGCTGTGTCTTAAAGTAAATCAATTCCAAATTTTCTGAGAAACAGCCATATTGACTTCCAAAGTAGCTGTACAAGTTTGCGCTCTGACCAGGAATGGAAGAGTATTCCCCTTGTTCCACATCCTCAACAGCACGGGTTGTTACTTGTGGTATTGGTCTTAGCTATTCTGACAAATTTAAGATGAAATCTGAAGGTAGATTCGATTTGTATTTCCCTGATGGCTAAGGATGTTAGTTTTTTAAGTGTTTCTCAGCCATTTGAGATTCCACTATTTGGAACTCTCTGTTTAGATCTGTATCTTATCTTTGATTGGATTATTTGGTTTGTTGATACATAGTTTATTGAGTTCTTTATGTATTTTAGATATTAGAATTCTATGAGATGTTGAGTTGGTTTGGAGATGGAGGGACAGAGGGAGAGAATAGAGGGAGAGACAACTAGAGTTGGGGAGGATTTAGAGGGTGATAGAGAAACCTAGTATAGTAGAAACTTCCAGGAATTTTTAAGGGTGATCCTAGCAAGAACTCCTACTAGTGAAGGACACAGAGCCTGAATTGGCCATCTTCTGTACTGTAACCAGGCAAGGCTTCTCATAGTAGCACTAGGACACTAAGCCACAAAACCTTCAATGTACAAACTATCCTGCCTGTATAATGTGCTGGGGAAATGATGACTCGGAGCTTGTCAAAGTAGACAACCAATGACTGGTCTAACTTGGGGCCTAAACCAGGAGAGGGAGCCCATGCCCAGCACTGCCTGGACAGCCAGGAAGCAGACGCTAAATGACCCAGAGACCTAAGGTAGAACCAAACACAACTGGAACAAAAAAACAAGTCAATGAAATAGTTGCTATTGAACACTGTTACACTCACAGATTTGTACCTAGCACCAGAGAGGCTTTCTCAGGCAGCTAATGAGAGCAGATGCATAAACCTATTGCCAAAGACTACACAGAGCTCAGGAAAGCGCACCAAAGAGGAGGAAGGATTGTAGGAACATTGTTAGAGGATGCCAGGAGAACATGACCCACAAATTCAACTACGCAGGGCTCATAGGGGCTCACAAGAGACTGAAGTGGCAATTATGAAGCCTTCGTGGATCTTCAATTGATCCTATGCATACATCTTATGGATGTTTAGCTTGGGGTTTTAATGGGCCCCCTAACAGCAGTTGTGAGGATGTCTCTGAATGTTTTGCCTGTTCCTAGGACTCTTTCCTCTGACTGGGTTGCCATTTCCAGCCTTGATATGAATAAGGTTATGTGCATAGTCTTATTTTATCTTTTTATGGCATGCTCAGTTGATATCCCTTGGAGGCTTGCTCTTTTCTGAAAGATGGGTTGGGGAGAATGGTTGTTGGAGAGAAACTGGGAGCTATAGAGGAAGGGGAAGCTGTAGTCAGAATTCACTATATGAGACAAGAATAAGTAAAAAGTAATATCAGGGTCAAGTCATATGACAGAAGACACACAGGTATACACACATGCATGCACCTGAACACACGTGTGCAGAGGAACACACATGTGGCTGTTATATTTTTTGTATTTTCAAATTTATGATGATTGTGGTGGTCTGAATGAGAGTCATTCACATAGGCTCATATATTGGAATGTTTGCTATCCAGTAGGGTGAACTGTTTATGATGGATGGAAGTGGGGCCTTGCTGTAGAGGATGTGTCACTAGCAGTGGGTTTCGAGGTGTCACAAGTCCATACCATTACTAATTAGTTCTCACTCTGCCTCACACTTGCGGATGAGAGTAAGCTCTCAGTTACTGCCCCAGCACCATGCTTGCCTGCCTGATGCCATGCGCACTACCACACTGGTCATGAACTCTAACCCTCTAAAACTATGAACCTCAAAGAATTGTTATAAGTTGCCTGGGTCACGGTATTTTAACACACCAATGTAAAAATAACTAAGACAATGATGAAATCCTATTACCTTGAAAGCCAGAGAGTAAAAGGCTTCTGAGCATATCACACACTCTCCTAGGTCTATGCCATACAGACAGCATCTACCCTAAGCATGGAAGCAAGAACGAACGTAAATTTATGAAGTCTTTCTTAATTTTAAGCTGAACCATAGCACATACCCCTACAGAACACAATCATCTTCTCTTCCTGTGCCCTGTAGCTTGTTCTTTCCATTGGAGCATCTGTTCTGACAATTAATGCCTTTACCCCAGGCATTCAAATATTACCAGGTCTAATTCAGGACCCATCTCAGGAAAACCCCAAGACTTGGATCACCCTTCACAGGATACATCCACTGTCTAGACCAATTTTCAACCTCCCTCAGGCCTTTAGCTAACTCAAGAAAGATGCAATGCTCAATGAAGGTCCCCAGAAAGAGTGGTACCAAAGTGGAGACTGAGTATAATTGATATTATCAATGTTGAATAACCATTGTAGGGTGGGGATTCCAAAGCATTGTAGGTGGAATAAGTTAGCAAAAGAAGGGGGAGAACTGCAGGAAGACAGAGAAGAGCGCTCCATGTCTGACGGACGTTTCTCCACTCCAAAGATGTTTGAAGAAAAACTGTAACTGCTAATCCTGGCCTTCTGACATCACTGCAGTGTTAGAAACATTTGGGAGTATGAACCATCTGATGACAGTTACAGGAATACTGGAAGGGGTAAGAATGGTCAAGGAAGACCAGACAGCAGTACAGTTATAAACCTCTGCTCAGTCCCAAGGCTTCCTCCGAGCCATGCAAGCCACTGCCAGTAAGAGGTGCATGGGAATGAATACCAAAAATGTGGTACATATACACAATGGAGTACTATTCAGCCATTAGAAACAATGAATTCATGAAATTCTTAGAGAAATGGATGGAGCTGGAGAACAGCATACTAAGTGAGGTAACCCAGTCTCAAAAGAATACCCATGGTATGTACTCACTGATAAGTGGATATTAGTCTAGATTCTTGGGACACCAAAGACACAATCCACATACCAAATGATGTCCGACAAGAAGAAAGGTGTGGACACTGGTGCTGGAAAGGATCAAAGCATCAGTGTAGGGGAATACCAGAACAGGGAAGTGGGAAGGAGTGAATGAGGGAGCAGGGGGAGGGAAAAGGGCATGTGGGACCTTTGGGGGGGCGGGGAACCAGAAAAGGGGAAATGAAATGTAAATATAGACTATATCCAATAAAAAAATGAAAAAATAAAAAAATAAATTAAAAAAAAGAGGTGCATGGGAATGCTGTCCCCACGTCCCCAGGTGATGATGCTAAGGAGAGGCATGAACACAGCTCTGCTGCAGAGAACATTTGGGTTCCTTGGATTTCTCATCTTTTGAAGTAAGACACTTCATGACTGTCATGGGTTTCATTCGCAAGGGCCTGAGATTTATATAAGCCAATCTTTCCACCGTAAAGATATGATTTACAAGTCTACAGAAAACGCTAGTATAAAAACAAAAACTTTCTAATTTCCCTTATGTCATGACTTGGTCCTTCTGAAATATAGGAAATAGAGTTGAGGAAAATGTTGTGGTAAAAAAAAAAACTAGAGCAGGTCACTTCAAGATTAGGAATCTTTCAAAGAAGGTAGCATCCTCACTCAAAAAAATGCATTTATTTTATTTTATGTGTATGGATGTTTGCTTGCATAGATATATGTGCACCACATGAGTGCTTGTTGCAGACAGTTGTAAGCCCCAGATTACTCTTCTTCCAGAGGAACAGTGTCTTTAACCACTGAACCATCTCCAGCCAAGTGCTCCAAGTTTGTGACAATGAAGGTTTGAAAAAAACAATACACCCATTCCCAAAGAACGTAAGTAAATAGGTAAACTACCAAACCAGTATTCCATGCTGTCAATGAGTCAACAAGTACATCCCACAGTAACTAACAGTGTTTAAAAAAAGCTCCTTTTTATCAATAATATTCTCATGTTATCTTAAAATTCCACAAAAATCAGCTCTTTAAAGGAACCTTTTTATAACTGAAGCCTTCCAACTTAAACGCTTATGCTAGCTAGACTGAGTATTTATAGATACTTGAAATAGTACACCTTCAATTTAGATGTCTAAGAAAACAAAGTATGGTAGATGTCTCAACAATGAAATCATGCTTCCACAGAATGTCTGTTGCAAGAGAATATATTTGTAACATCACATGTGAGAAACGTTTATATGTCAGAAATATAACTAACTCATAAATACACAAAACACAATCTAACATTAGAATTATAGCATCTGTACATTCAATATCCATTATCTGCCTTTCTGGATCTCCATGGATGTCAAAAACAACAACACCGATAAGCATTCTTTTCATAGTGTGTAGTGCATGCCCACAATTGCCGGCTAGATTAGTAAGTACCCCATTTTGGCTAGTATGGCAATAGATGTTCTGGTCAGCCTGTTTGGCAGATGGCAAGAAACCATGGACTCTGATATCAGAACGTTAGAATTTCTTTTTTTTCCATTTTATTATTTTTTATTTTCTATATTCTTTGTTTACATTCCAAATGATTTTCCCTTTCTCAGTTCCCCCCTTCCCGTAAGTCCCATAAGCCCTCTTCCCTCTGCCAGTTCCCCAATCAACCCCCTCCCACTTCTCTGTCCTGGCAATCCCCTACAAGGTTGCATCAAGCATTTCCAGGACCAGGGCCCTCTCTTTCCTTCTTCTTTGGAAGGATATGATATGTGAGTTGTGTCTTGGGTATTCAGAACTTCTGGGCTAATGTTCACTTATCAGTGGCTACATCACATGTGTATTCTTTTGTGATTGGGTTACCTCACTTAGGATGATATTTTCCAGTTCCTGCCATTTGCCTAAGAATTTCATGAACTCAATGTTTTTAATTGCTGAGTAGTATTCCATTGTGTAAATATACCAATTTGCATTCTTATAGAACTGCTTGAAGTCCAGGATACTGAATCCCACAGAAGTTCTTTTACTGTTGAGAATAGTTTTAACTATCCTGGGTTTTTTGTTACTCAAGATGAATTTGAGAATTACTCTTTCTAACTCTTAAAGACCTGAGTTGGGATTTTGATGGGGATTGCATTGAATCTGTATATTGCTTTTGGCAAAATGGCCATTTTTACTATATTAATCCTGCCAATCCAAGAGCATGGAAGATTTTTCCATCATCTGAGGTCTTCTTCAATTTCTTTCTTCAAAGACTTGAAGTTCCTGTCATACAGATCTTTCACTTGTTTGGTTAGAGTTACGCCAAGATACTTTATATACTGATTTGCTTGATCCAGCCACTTTGCTGAAGTTGTTTATCAGCTGTAGGAGTTCTCTGATTGAGTTTTTTGAGTCACATAAGTACACTATCATATCATCTGCAAATAGTGACAGTTTGACTTCTTTCTTTCCAATCTGCATCCCTTTGACCTCCTTAAGTTGTCTAATTGCTCTAGGTAGAACTTCAAGTACTATATTGAATAAATATGGACAGAGAGGATAGCCTTGTCTAGTCCCTGATTTTAGTGGGAGTGCTTCTCTCCATTTAGTTTGATGTTGGCTAATGGTTTGCTGTATATTGCTTTTATTATGTTTAGGTAAGGGCCTTGAATTCCTGTTCCTTCCAAGACTTTTAGCATGAAAGGATGCTGAATTTTGTCAAATGCTTTTTCAGCATCTAATGAAATGACCATGTGGTGTAAGGGCACCTTCATTCATAAAAGAAACTTTACTAAAGCTCAAAGCACACATTGCACCTAACACAATAATTGTGGGTGGGTGACTTCAACACTCCACTCTCCTCAATGGACTGATCAGGAAAACAGAAACTAAACAGGGGCACAGTGAAACTAATTGAAGCTTTGTACTGATTGGATTTAACATATAGATAGATAGATAGATAGATAGATAGATAGATAGACGTGTATACACACACACACACACACACACACACACACACATTTCATCCAAAGCAAAAGAATATACCTCTTTCTCAGCACCTCATGGTACCTTCTCCAAAATAGATCATATAATTGGTCACAAGACAGAACTCAACAAATATAAGAAGATCGAACTAATCCCATGCCTCCTATCAGTAAGAGTTGTCTTCAATAGCAACAAAAACAACAGAAAGCCCACATACACATGGAAACTGAACAATGCTCTATTCAATGATACCTTGGTCAAGGAAGAAATAAAGAAAGTAATCAAAGACTTTTTAGAATTTAATCAAAATGAAGGCACAACATATCCAAATTTATGGGACACAATGAAAGCAGTGCTAAGAGGAAAACTCATAGCCCTGAGTGCCTCCAAAAAGAAACTGGGGAGAGCATAAACTAGCAGCCTAATGGCACACCTGAAAGCCCTGGAACAAAAAGAAGCTAATTCACCCAGGAGGAGTAGAAGACAGGAAATCATCACACTCAGGGTTGAAATCAATCAAGTTGAAACAAAGGGAACCTACAAAGAATCAACAAAACCAAGAGCTGGTTCTTTGATAAAATCAACAAGATAGATAAACCCTTAGCAGACTAACGAAAGGGCACAGAGAAAGTATCCAAATTAACAAAATTAGAAATGAAATGGGAGATATAACAAGAGAAACTGAGGAAATTCAAAAAAATCATCAGATCCTACTACAAAATCCTATATGCAACACAACTGGAGAATCTGGAGGAAATGGACAACTTCCTAGACAGATACCAAATACCAAAATTAAATCAGGATCAAATAGATCATCTAAACAGTCCCATAACCCTTAAAGAAATAGAAGGGTTCATAGAAAGTCTTCCAACCAAAAAAAGCACAGGACCAGATGCTTTCAGTGCAGAATTCTATCAGACCTTCAAAGAAGACCTAACACCAATACTATTCAAACTATTCCACAAAATAGAAACAGAAGGAACACTACCCAACTCGTTCTCCGAAGCCACATCGATGCAAAAATACTCAATAAAATTCTTGCCAACCGAATCCAAGAACACATCAAATAGATCATTCACCATGATCAAGTAGGCTTCATCCCAGGGATGCAGGGATGGTTCAACATCCGGAAATCCATCAATGCAATCCACTACATAAACAAACTCAAAGAAAAGTTAGATTTTCAACAATATGGTGCACAGCAGAGAACTTCCTGACCAGCACAAAACATGGTGGTTGGAGAAATGGAGCATGATTAAAATAAAAGAAACAATTCGGAAGGGTTCATGATCTAGTTCCATTTCTATCTTTAGTATAGATTTTAAGATTTAATCTACTCTAAGAGTCTAAGAACAATAACTATTACTCCCATGAGGTAATAATCAACTTGAACTCAGAAAATTCAAGTTCAAGTGTACTATATGCTGGGACTGTAGGCATGGAGAGCACAGTGCACCGAATGAGTTCTCACATACTTTACATTCTATGGCCATCTGGAACCATGCATGAATGAAAACCTACATGGTATCATAAGCACATTACAATCTTTCCTAGATAGCAAATCAGTGAAATATTAATAACTATTATATGTCATTAAAAATATCCCCTGGCTCTACTGAAGAGAACAGTATTATCTAGCTCAATGTACTGGATCTGTTGAGTAGCCATGTTACAAAAATTCAAAAGCTAAGCTAATGTTAAAATGCTTATCAACCATGTGGGTTCAAGAGCCCATACTATGAAAAAACATTTTAAAAAAAAGCTGAACCCCAAGAGGAGAAAATCTCTGTTAATATCTGGTATCCTACTGAAAAAGTCTTGAGAAACTGTGAGTTCTTGCCATCTCAGAAAGCAGGCTGACCTAAACACTTATAATTACAATGGCCAAAACAAAGGTATCACTCCTTGTCTACGGGGTGGTGGTAGATGAAAATCCATGCCGAGCCTCGGAAAAGGAAGCTGGGCTGGACTCTCCCACCAAAGAAACAGCTACCTCCACAAGGCAAGTGTGGGCAGTCCGTGGGGAGGAAGAGGTCCACCTCCCAATTTTCATCTGGCCTTGCTCCCATGTATCAAGTTAATGTTTTAGCTCAGTGAAAGTAATTACCAGCCAGGCTCTGCAATCCATCATTCACCCTGGGCATTCCTGCTGATTCTTTCTTTGGTCTCTAGGACCCAAGAATCTCTTTTGTTGATCTGTAAGTGCAAAGGAAAGGTTGGTTGTTACTAGTTTCTTTCTATTCTAAATTTCTGCCAAGTAATTAGAACAGAAAATGAACTATTTTCAAGTTTTTTAATTGAAGCTATGGGGGTTAGAATAGTCATAGCCTCTAACAAAAATAAGATTAAAACCATACATCTTTGATGACCCCCCCCCCAAGTAGAATGGACAAATGTAATCTGACTCTAGACAGTGAGCTCGGGGACTTGATCCAAATCACCCTCCTTCTAATTTAGGTCATTTGGCAAGAATACCTTAGTAAATTAGTGAACTCATATAAATTTACAAAAGGTATTCCTATATCCTCATATCATCTGAAAGAAAAGCATTATTGGCATCCTCACTGCACAGACAATGAGTGGAAAGTTCAGAGGTTAGATGCACTATCCCCAGGAACACATTTCACAGCTTACAAAACACATTTACCCACTCAAAACATTAGGCTTCTACATATTTTTCCAAGTAACTATAATATAGGACAGCTTAGGTGAGTTCTAACTGGGAGTAATATCCAAAACTGATTAGCTCTTTGGCATTTATCACACAGTAGGCACTGTTTGTTTTACATACTCGACTAAACTACAGATTTGACAAAGGCATTCTAAAATTCCCCCTCAATGCTGCCTACTATGTAAGTCTGTTTCCTTTACACAAATACCCTGATGAGCAATACAAATACTAGTTAATATAATAAATTTATAGATACATATGCATGTATATACTATATAAAAGACCTATGTCGTAATAATGGTAAGTTAAAATACATCAATTTAAAACATTCTGTCTTTGGTGATCAGAAACCCTATGGATATAGGATCTGTGGTTATACACACTACCAATCTAAACATCACGTGGCTGTGTGTGACAGCTTCATTCGACAATGGACCAGGAGAGCACCATGGTCTCACAGACTGACATGAAGCAATTTTTATAAGATTATCTAATGTACACATAGTTGAAAAAGAAAAAAAAAGAAACTGAAGGACAAGAAAATGAAGTCCTTATTGTGGGAGCAAAATATTCATGGTAAATTATCTGCTTACAAATAAATATATGATTAAAAAGAAGAAGAAGAAAGAAACCAGAGAAACTACTACAGACATATTTCTGCCCGAGGAGGAGGCAGTCCACAGAAGGGCTTGGGAGACGGTGCTAAGCAATGGGCATCTCCATCTTGTCACACCCACAGAAGACTTTCCAGGATGACAAGATGTGATCCAGACACCGGTTAGACTTCAGCTCTTATGTTAGTTTTTAATCAGAAAAAGGTTTTAAATGAAAAATCTCTTGAAAACAGTCAAATAGTCTTGTACAATGTATCCATATATTAATCTAAGATTCAAACATTTAAAAATAAATTTTATAAAATGCAAAGATTCAGTAACTTGATTAATTACTAAACAACTACCCAGTACCCCCAGAGCTCCCTGGGACTCCACCACCAACCAAAGAGTCCACATGGAGGAACACATGGCTCCAGATGCATATGGAGCAGAGGATGGCCTAGTTGGACATCAAAGGGAGGAGAGGTCCTTGGTCCCAAGAAGGCTAGATGTCCCAGTATAGGGGAATACCAGGACAGGGAAGTGGGACTGGGTGGATTGGTGAGCAGAGGGAAGGGGGATGGGTTAAGAGTTTTTGGGGTGGGAGAAACCAAGAATGGGGACAACCTTTGAAATGTAAATAAAAAATATATCTACTAAAAAATTGCACGAAGTTCAGAGGGCTTACAAAGTCTACAGTAGTTTGCTATAATGCCCCAGGTCCTCACAGTCACACACCAGTCACTCACCAACCCACCCATGCCTTTAGGTGTGTAAGCTCCACTCATAAGAAGTGTACCCTATATATGCTTGATTTTCAGCATTTCTACTGTATTCTGATTGCATCTTTTCTGTGTTCAGATGTTTTTAGATATAAAAATATCTGTTCCGGTTGACTGCAACATGCAGAACAGAAATATGCTGTATATTCTTGTGACTTAGCAGCAAGATAATGTATCACATAACCTTAACGAATAGACCACACCATCTAGGACTGTGAAGACTATTCAGTGATGTTCACATAACAATTCAATCTAAATGTCCTGGCATGTTCCTGATGTTTAGAGACATGAGAGCACAAATAACACTACACCTCTCTTTGTCACTGAATGAAACCAAGGCTCCAGGATCTACAAACAGAACAAGTAATATCTGGACTTCTTTGGTGCATAAAAATTAACTTCATCACACATACCATTTTTCTTATTTCAACTCTCTGTATAATTATACACAATCGGAAAGGTGTGCTAAAAAGGAAGAAGTTAGCCGTAATCCCAGAAACGAGAGCTGCTGAGATCTGCCTTTTCCTCCTAGTCATTTCCTCTGATAGAGTATTTAAAATACTTCCCTTCCCACAGAAAGCTGGAATACTATCCTTGACAATAATGAGATAGATAACACAGACTAGAAGAAATGGATTTCATTGCACTTACAGCATTGGTTCAGACTTCCTAACTAAAGAAACGAGGCAAACTGGGGGACCTATGTATTAAACTCCTTTGGAAAACTAAGAAAGGAGGCAACCTTACTAACCCAGTGGACACCCATAAAACAAGAATAAATAAGAATCTACAGTGAGTACAGAGAGGTTCCCCCTGTTGGAATTGGTTTTGTTCTTCAAAACCTTTTTTTTTTTTTTTTACTTTCTATTTTAGCATTCAAACTATAAATTCTTAATTATTTTATCAATGAGAAACAAACTTAGCTCAGCCCCAAAAATAAAAGCTGGGGTGGGCATAAAAGTCCTATTTTCTTCTCAAAATTACTGTCAGAGAACACAAAGGAAATACTACCTAAGTGTAGCACTTACACCTTTTTCCTCCTTTTTGCACAGCCATATAGCCTTAGCC